>VZRQ01003712.1:0-39988 GCA_013397975.1 Machaerirhynchus nigripectus
TTTATAAAATAATGCTCCTATATCAGGATCAATATTGCTTACAGTTGGCAGAATGAATTTTCTTGATGGCTTTTTGAAAAACCTTGCTTTGTAGGATCACAGGGAAAGAATCTAGGCATGTTAGTGTCTGAATTAATTTCTTTATTTCTTTTGCTCTCAGGATAAGACCTCTAAGTGTGCAGAAAGCCGCAGCTCTTTTAAGATTAAAATGGCCAGCTCATACCAAACAGACATATAGGAGAAAGGAAAATTCTTCTTAAGTGTCTTGGAAAACAGTTAGCTAGTGTAATATCTAGAACACCTCAAAAATATTTCTGATCTAAATTCTGGTAAAGATTTTGGCCTTTAGAGATACAAGGGGTAAGCTGAGTGCACCTTGTGCTGAATAGACACTGAAGTCAAAACCAAAACTCTTCAGATCTTCCTAAGCAGGGAAATCTCTTCTCTGACCTTTCTGTCAGATGGGATTGGAGCCACATGGTATAATCTACTGAGGAGAGGACTGTCACTTCTGCCTTTTAATAAAACCCTAATCCTAAAGCAAATTTTCCCTGGAACAAGGCAAGGCACAACAAGTACTACTCCTTTTGGCTAAATGAGGTACCTATCAGGAAGGTCTCTACCACAGTTAGTTACCTTGGACTCTCCTTATAAGAAAAAAGTAAACTTTTGAGGGCTGCAGTATATCTGTTCTAGCATAGACAGCTCCATCAGTCTTTAAAAGCACTTATCTTTCTCCACAGATTACAAATGAAGCCAAGATATATCAACTGTATCAAAAGTTGTCCTCCCCATGATAAGCAGATGCCGCACACAGAGGTTCAGAGACATCGTACAGCACATTAAAATGTGTGTGGCATGGTCAGTGGAAGCCTGGACCTTAATTCCTCTGCAGCCAAAATTGGAACAAGCATCAGTCCCAGAGAAGAAAGTTATACTCAACTGTCTTTGTACAAATCTTGCGAGAAATTATACTTAGTGAAATATTTCTTACCTCACAAAGAAATTGTGAACATTTGGGGGTTAATATTAAATTTCATCACTGAAAGAGAAGCCTAGAACAATGACAAAAGCTTTAAAATGACTGAATAGAAAAACATAAAAGCATGGAGACAAAAAGGGACTGACACAGTTGACAGTCATTGAAACAGCTTTAACAAGACTTCTAGAGGCTATTGAGGTGAGTGACATAAAAAGACATAGATTCAGTTCTACTGAATTATAGAAATTATGCACCAGGGAAATTGAGGGTAGGAAGAGCCACAGAAGCAAGCTGGAAAGGACTTGAAAAATTCTGCTTTGATGAAATGTCTTTCACTGACCGCAGACCAGTAAAAGACTGCTGAAAAATTCAATGGAAGAAAACCAGCAGTGAGAAAATGCATCAGTGCACTATGTTTGTCATAAGGGAAACCTGGGATATTTCTAAATCTAGGCTGTGAACTCAGCACCTTGAGCAGTTGTTATCTGTTGCAACACAACATCCTGGTACTCATGCCTATGGCTATAATAAATGATGTAAAATATTCCTGCAAATTTTGTAATATATTTAATAATTCATGTCAAAACCTCAATCTCAGCACCAGAAAAACATCCACTTCTAAAAATCAGAAAATATCACAACTAAAAATAAAATCTGTATTATTAGTTGAAAAATTAATGTTCAGAGAATGAAGGAGGGTGGGCACTTCCACCTGAAGACAGCACTGTAGTAAGCACTATTCAGTTTTTATTTAGCACATATTCGGTGTAACAATTACAACTTTTTTTTTTTCACACTCACACTTACCAACAATTTCACTTGGCTCCTTATTGTAAAATTTTTTGTTCCAGTAAAGAAGTCTGAGAAAAGGAAAGGAGACCAGAACAACAAGGCAGATACCCAAAAACATATGTCCTGTGAAGGCTGCAAAATCCAGTCCCTGAAAATAAAAACAAAAACCTAAATTAAAAATCACTTATTTTTCTGTACTATCTACAGGGAAAACTGTTCAGCTTTATGTACATTAAAAATCAATAATAAATAAAAAGCAATATATTAAATTCATAGTATCTGCTGTATTTCATCTGTTTCAAGGAGACGAGCCACATTACAATTTAATTCAGAGAACTAAAACACTGCATTACAAGTTACTCTGAAACACACGTAGTGTTCCTGAAATGTATGGTAAAAAAAAACCCAAACTGAATCATTAACTTTTACTTCTCACTTAAATCACTGTAAATTCATTTTAAATCACTCCAAGTCTCAGAAATAGTCAAATTTTAATGACCAGCTTTTGTTTTAAACTGGTGACAACACAAATGTGTACAATTATTATATCTGAACCATTCTTCTACAATAAAAGTATTATATGTCAATATTGTGTTTATTCTTTTTTCTGTTTAATAAATGAACACATTTCTTTATATTTTGCACAATGAAACCCTTTAATGAAGGGGTTCTCAAAAACGTTAGGAGGAACATTTTAAAGGCAACTGTTTTTAAGCAATAGGAATGAATAGTGAAAACCTGCCCTAAAACTTTGAAGGTGGCCATGCTGTGAGTAGGACATTGGACTAGATGACCTCTAGGGTCACTTTCAGTTGAGTTATTCCATTGTTCCATATTGCACACATTGTACTGGATCAGGGCTAGCCTTTGGGCTGGGTTTTTCTGAAGTAGCCATGACTCGCCTGTCCAAAAGAAGCTATCCAAGAAGCTCCAAGGAGGATCACATCCAAGTATTCTGGTAGTAAGGAATTGTTTCATATTCAAAAAACAGAGTTTGTCTGAATTGGTGATCCCAGCAGAGCAGATCTGTGACACTTGGAATAAAGCATGGCTCAAGCCCTGGATAGCCCAGGTTATCCCAACTGAATTTTCGGAGCACCCACCGATTTCCCAGAGACTCTAGAAAGTTAGTTGGTCTCCCTGTGACACACCTCTGTGTCTCTATTGTCCCCTGCTTTTTAACAATGAGTTTCCTATAGATCCTTCTGTAACTCCAATGCATATCAAAAACAGCTTCCCTTGCAACAACAGCTGATACTACTTCCAGTGTGTTAAGACTGTTGGGAACTTACTGCTTTAAATTGTGTGTTCTTCTATATTGTCAAATACTAAAAGAATTTATGTGGAAATTTCCTAGTTGAAATGTCTCTGGTTCAAAAAAAGGAAGAAGAAGTTTCTCTATTGCACCACAGGGCATAATAAAAAGGCACACGGCACAAGAAACTGATGACAGTCATAAAGAACTTTCATAGCCAGATAAAGATTGGTGCTCTTTGGCAAAAAAAAAATCCATAGCTTGCAGACAGTCAAATAAATCTCAAACCCTAAATATGCAGACCTAGGATTAGAATTTGATCCTATTAAAATACAGGTTTAAGCTTTATGAGGTAAAGTCATCCCTACTTGCTATTTAATAGTAGATTCCTTGACTCTTCTACTCTCCAGACACTAAAAGGTGAAACTGTATCTGTTCATTCGCTGGCCTTTTGCTGTAACTTAGCTACAGCCATTGCTTTTATGAAAGCACAAGGAAGACTTCGGGAATTGGAATGAGATTATTTTAAGAATTCGACAGAAAAAAGTGACACCACAAAGAAAAATAATGTACCTTCATTCAGTCTGCCTACACAATAGGGCAGCCACTCGGCTGTCTGACATCTCTGTAAGAAAGACTTTACAAATCAGTTTTTATAAAGGTTGGTCTCTGGGCATCAAGTTAAGATTCAGAGCTACAGGAGACATTTCTTTGAGGGATGAAAACAATATTCATAACTCTAGGAAATTTACAAATAACAAGGAATAAAAAAGAAATCTTGCAAAGGCTCAGTGTTTGTAAGACCTGCCTCCAAAGTACATAAAGTCCATATCTCCCATGTTTATTTCCTTAATTACAACCACTGACAATAAACTGAAAATCAGTCTAATTTATATATGGGTTGCCTCTAAGATTATAGCCAAAAAGAAAGATCATAAAATTTTGGCCAGAAAAATAAGAACCTTAAAACCTTGAAAGGTGAACTCACTGTAGTTCAGAAATTTCTCAACTTCGACAATGTGCCATTAAAAAGGTCAGGAAGTATGCAAAATCATTATTCAGTTTTGTACGGTCTCTAAAATGTCACAAAGAGAGATAGGAAGCCAAAATTAATTAAGCTGTAAAAACACTGAAGCTAAACCAGCCAAAATAATGATGCCTAAACTTGACTGGAAAAAAGAATTATCGTCTGAAAGAAAAATGACTGTGAAACAGGTGGTTGAAGAGCAACTAAGTAGTTAGGAGTGGTCAGAATATACTCAATACAGAATTACCAGAACAAGCAAAATTTCTTTTGCACTCACACTAGTCTTACAAAAAAGCAGTGGAGATGAAGCTTTTCTTAGGCTGGCAGCAATCACATCATGCCCACATCACGAAGAAGGATGCCAGCCACCAGGCCAACTAGGATGGTAGAAATTCTCTGTAGAAATACTCAGAAATAAAGATAAATTCTAAAGTAGTAAGTAAAGTAAAAAAGATAAATAGGAACCCAAAGAATTCGTGGTAACTCTCAAGTTTAAATATGTGATGTCTTCATCACATATTAAAGTATCTAGAATTTAAGGAAGTAGCTTATTGCAAATAAACACAGATACAAAAAGTCACTTGCCTTTACATTTTTATTATCACACCAATTTCAGAGGGAAAAAAAATCTGTTTGGTTCCTGAAATGCCACAATGCAAAAGCTTCTCAAAAAATACAGCACAAGAAATATGTCACTTGAAACCCACAAAACTAATTTCTCATGGAGAAAATCACCTCAACTTATAAGGCAAACTAAAATACTGAGGGTAAGAAGGAGGTCTCAGGTCTGACTCATAGTTGAAAGGAATTGAAATGAGATAGAGATCACAATACCCATAAAATCAGGATTAACACAGCTTCATGACATAAGAGCTGATGTAGATAAGCCTTGAAAGTGATTTGCAGACACCATCACAAGAAGAAAAAAAAAATGTCAACTAGATTTTTCGGCACCCTATCCAAGAGCTTACCCAAACTTTTCAAATGAAGGAGCTGGGCTGAGATTCAGGATTTTGTTAAAGTTCATAATATCAGCACATTGATCTTTCATATCTCTGAGACCCCTGGTGACAAAGAAAACATGCTACTCTGCTCCTGCTGCAGAACAGCTTTCCAATTCACCTGAAACAAATTGTTTTCTAACATGCAGTGTGCCTATATCAGGAAAGAGCTTGCATGACAGTATTGTCGGCGATAATGCAAGGCTGGAGTCAATTCTCTTCCCATCCCTTGCTCCTGGCTTTCCTCCCCATTACCTCCTTGCACTGATCCACAAGAGACAGTGAGTGAAAATGAATCCTGATGATCGCTGGCCTTGGACAGCTGATGCCCTGCAGCCACAAGGAGGCTGAGGGCTACCAGGTGCACTGCTTTTCATGGCTGATATCAGAAAGGCTCACAGTGAAATACAGACGGCTGCCGTCCCTGATGCTTTGGGCTGCCTCTCTGCAGCACAGGGAATATGTTTCCAGGGAAAAAGAAGGCAAATTTCACACCAGGCATTGTCAGGTAGCTAGTAGCCAGCTGGAAGCCTCTCGGACAACTTTAAGAGACAAAAGGGTTTTCACTGTACCACAGATACCAACGATGTAGCAGAGTATACCAAGGTGGTGGCACAGTTGCTTCATCAGTTGCCCCTATTCCCTTTTCCCCATCCCAGAAAGGACATGCAACATCTCCACAGAGCCTACATTCATACCCTTTGTGGCTGTGGATAGCACATTTTATACCTCCTGAGCCTTCTGCGCTGCTGGGGCCAGGAATCAGCACTGTAAAAAACATTAAAGTGCTCCACATGGCTACTGCATACAACAAAAAGTCATTTTCGCGAAGATTTTCTTTTTCTGCACAAGAGACTGGAATAGAATTGACATGCTCAATAGGCAAGAAATATTTTTCTTCCAGGAGATTTCAGTCTATGAGATAAATACAAAAGATGCTTCAAATGTCCCTTACTTGAGGCTATGATGATTGTGTGAAATTTCTCCTGTTCCCCAGTCGACAGAAAATCTAAAGACTTTACTTTAGCAAGAAAACAGCCTAAAGGTTACACTGCCTACAGATTCAGAGCTGAAACAGAGTGGCCATCTTTCCTTGTATTATAGTTTAAAATGCAAAGTCAAATATATCAATTTCATATTAGGAGGAAGTACCATATAGTTTTCCTAAAATGCTAACTTTCTATCATCTTGATTATTTTTTTCATTGCTTCTGGAGATGTGAAATTGAATTCCAGTGATTCAGACATTTCCACAAGAAATCTGCCTTTTTAGAGCAATGAGAAAGCAAAAATCAGTGTAGCGGTTTGGGCAACAGCAAGTACTGTATTTCTAGCCAGAATGCCCTTTACTTAATATTTTAAAACTAATAAAATAAGGAAGAGCAAGAGTAATTTATTATTTCTACACTGGCTTAAACATCCCTTCTAGCTTAGTGACTGAGATCTGCCTTGTCTCTCAAGGGAGCTGCTCATGATGTCACTGAGCCAGAAATCACTGATGGTCTAACCCAGTTACATGAAGATCATGTTTATTTGAGATGCTGATGAACCTCCTTTTTTGTTTTGCATTATGCTCTTTAATGATCATTACATGCATAGATGGTAAAAATTCTGAAATCAGACGTAAGCCCATACATTTCAGTTCATGCACTTTACCTAAGTTTAATTTTCTCCTGTGAAAAGGAATCAATGAAACATCGACAAAAGGGGTAGAGATCTAAAAATCGATTAAAAGTTTTAACAAGCTTGTATCCAGCAAACTCAACAAAAATAGCCAAGTAAACTACAGTAATCCATTTTACCAGTGCTTAAAATATATTTAAACATTCATACATAGGATTTTATCTTCTTGTTTTCAGAAGTACCTGCTTTCATTCATAAATTTTTTGGTACCACAATTTTTCGTTAAATATAGCTAACTAATATCACATCATGCTAAATTCCAGCATTAAGGCTGAAAGTGTCTAAAAGCCAGCACAGGAAAACCTGATATCTGTCAATTTTCCAGGAAATTCCTGTTAAATGGCAGGAATAATTCTGAGTGGTATGCTGAAACCCCCAAATCCTCAGCAAACATCAGATTAACAGCACAAGCTTTATCACATGCTAACAAAAACAGTAAATAAAATATCATAATCCAGTGGCTAGCATATGCTAAAACTGCCTTTGCCTTTATCATTACCTCTTTCATGCAGATTTAGCCTGGATACACCAGTGCACGTGTTCACTATCACTGTGTTCACAGTTTTGCTCTGGAGAGCTATTTGCCATCCATTCTTTAAAGAACTTACAACCACAGCCTATACTTAGAGCACAAGCAACTTCAGATCTCAAAGGTGTGATTGTGAAGTTCCCAAATACAGAAGATTTGCTGTCCAACCATTCTGAAAGCAAGGACCATATCCAACTGTTTCATGCTCTATTGTGCATATAAACATGGAGTTCCCAAAGTCTGAAGCCCATATCTCTTCAAAACAAAAATATAATTTTGTTAACACTGGCCATTCAGTAGCAGCACTCTGAAGATAATAAAACATTAAGAACTGTTTTATATTCACTGAACGTGTTTTCCATTTGCTCTTATTTTCCCTCCCTACAATCAAAATACAAATGCTGTTTTGTGAAAATTCTTCCAACTCCAACTAAGAACAAGCAATAGTACAACAAATCTTCCTCTCCTATTATGCAAATGTTCCACTGATTCCAGTCGTGATGGTAGGGAATATGTCAGGATTATAAATTAACAACAGCTAGAAAGAAAAGATCCTTTTGACATTCATTTGCATCTCAAGACAAGTAAAGAGACTTATTGCTACATTTTAATGAATAAAATGTTACAAAAATCTTATTTATTCAAACATGGTTTAAATAAAAAAAAATTTAATATGATGTGAGTTTTCCCCAGAACTTAGGGAGAAAAGTCTTTCCAGCACTACAGAAAACAAAGAGTAAAGCATTTCTATCACTATAAACAAATAACAGCACCCAAAGTAACAAGGCTGCATCTCATTTCATATAGATATAAAAGCCAAGGTTTCCTACAAAAGTGTAAACTTCCATGATATTTTACTTGGCTGCTTTTAGAGGTTGCTGTACAGCAGTAAAAGTTCAGGAAGACCGGTAAAACTCTCCTCCAGATAGCACCTAAACAAAGTAGAAAACCCTATCATCTACACAGTGCAATTCACTATTCAACTTCCTGCAGGGGCAGTCGTCCAAGTAGTCCTGTACTTACTGTGCAAAAATAACACTGAGAAGGAAGTGCAAGAGAATGAAAAGGAGAATTTCAACAACAATATCAAGTGGAAAAAAATCCTAGAATTCCTAGAATGTCCAAAAACAGGACTATAATGCTAAAAAGAGGTGGAAAACAAGTATTTTCTGTAGAAAACATCCTCCTAATAGAAACTATAAAATATACTGCATGAAAGACAGTTTCTAAAATGTCATTAATGCATTCAATAACTTTTACCTCTGAAACAGTTAAAAAAAAAAAAAAAAAGAAAGGAATAAAATAAATTTACTTTGTACTAATGTAGTAGGCTCCCCATGCATTTTACACACAGAATTGTGGTTGCTCATATAATCCTTCTTCACAGCATCCTTTGGTAGAAGTAGTTTCAGAAACAAGACAGCAATGTCTATATTTCTCCTCTGATCAAAAGAGAGCATGCTGGAGCGGGTGGACAGAATTAGGAATCCAGCTGTTAGTTCAACAGCTCAGGCTGTAAGAGGCCAGATGGTCCAGCTCCCTCTCTGCCCTCTCTCTCGGCTTTATCCAGTTACTCCTGCCAGCACTCTCCCAGACAAATCTCCTTTAGAAGGGGTGAGCCCTAAGCAGTGAGGACATACCCCAGACCATAACACTCTGCCTCAGGGCCAAGGATAGGTCTTTGACCCTCTTTTATTTATATACAAAGATATAATAATTGAGACTATAGAAAAGAAGCAGTGCAAATTCTATGCCCTGTGTTGAACCTAATCTATTTCATTACGTTCTTATTTCTGTGATGCAACAAAAGATCTGAAAATAATCCAAACTGAAAACATCTGGAAAGATTTTTGTGCTTGTTTCAGATACAGAATTTGCTATAATGTCATATTTGCTAGGGTATTTATACATCTGAGTCCTCCTAAAAATAGCGATATCTCAAACAAGAAAAATGTAATATTGTTTCTTTTCAATTGCTATTGCTTAATTATTTCCCATGTTTATAGCCACTTCTAAAGGTTCTATCGAGATGATGAGTTTTTGAGTATTTAGGAAAATGACCTGCATGGCAGGTGTTAATTACTCTTTTTTAGAACAGAAATTTTAAATAGTTATATTTAAAATGTAAAACTTAAGTATCCAATTCTCAGCTAACAATAAGTATTACCATCTTCAAAGTCACCATCCAAAGTAGCCAATTGTGGCACATTTCAAATATTTTGATTGTAAACATTCAGTTTATTAAACACTGTAGACTTTCAAAGACATTTTCAAACCTGGACAGTACTTAATTAATTTGAGTGCATTCAGTTAATTAGACAAGACCTTTCTTTCACAGAGCAATAGAAACATAAGGGACTCCAAATTAAAAAAATAAACCTAGGATTTTATACTACAGTTCCCTCACCCACTTGCACAGTTACTTTCCCACTAGCTCAATTAACATTAAATTTCTTTAGAATTATTTATTTTTGGGGGGTTTTATGACACCTGACCAAAACAGAAAGCACGTGCCTGGTGTCCCTATAGATATGCCCATTAAATTACTGCCCCTTCCATGGTGCTGCTTGTTGGTGGCGATGCAGGGTGAGGAGAAGGGCAGATCTGCCCCACCCAGGAGGGGCTTCCCCTTGCATCCTGAGCACACTGTCTCTCTGCTGCCCCACAGACAACCAGGGAAAGATGATGGGAGACAGTGCCAGAGGCGGAAGGGAGACTTGATGCCCTCATGTTCAGGGGTAGCAGGGATAGCTGAAAGCACAGAGAACTCAGCAAACATCAGCTCCAGGCAGATGCTGAGGGCTGCAAACACACACCAGCAGTGCCACAGCCAGTCCATAGGGCAGAGAGGCCCATGTGGGTGGGAGGAAATGGTGGGACTGGGATGCTTGTGCTGGCAGGTGTTTTGTGTCCTGCAGTCCCACCCAGCACCAGCCACCACAGCTTTGCCTTTGGCACCAGACACCCAGCAAACAATAGAAGAGCCAAGTGTCGGAAGCTAAAATCTGTCACTGCAGCCTGGAGATGGCAAAACATTATCAGGAGGTGGGAACCAGCTGCAGCCTGAGCTGCACAGGAGAAGCACCCACCCCTTCTCACGCCCCACGTCCCCTTGGGCTGTGGTTGAAGGATAAAGTGCCTCCTGTGTGTCATGGTTCTACAGGGGCAAAACAACCTCTCTGCAAAATGTCAAATTGTCTCATGTACAACTTTTGAGAGAAAACCTGAAAAAACGGATGGAGAAATACTGAAAAAATGGATGGATTTTCATCTTCATTTTCACAGTTTTCTTTTTTTCCAACTTGTTGCCCTGTCTGCAGCCCTCCATTGTTCTGCTTCTTTCCTCACTTCACCATTAATAAGAAAATCCTCACCAACAACAAAAAAAGGAAACTGGTATTTTCAGTCCAGATCAAGAAGTCTATGCTTCATCACTATTTTGTCCCCAAAAGATCACTCTCTTCTGTCTGATCATCCTAGTAAGAAAGAAATAGCATGGCAAAATGGTAGATTATGCTCTGTTTATATGGCTGTCTGGGGGAAGAGAAGGATCAACATTGCATAAGTCAATACCACTACTTAATTTTAGTAGCCAAACAGACTGCAGTACATACCCTCTTCCTCAGCTCCTGCTTTGAAACAATAATCACATTTGGAGGATCCCCAACAGCAGTGGCAGCCCCCCCAATATTTGTGAAGATTACTTCTGCAATCAGGACGTGCCTAGGATCAAGATTAAGTACTTCACAGAGCCTGTAGTATAAAGATAATGAAATTAACTTCTTACCCCATGCATAAATTACCTTAAATCCTAAAATGCACAAAAATTACAAAATGCAATCATTTCACAGACAAATGGCAGGATCTTAAACATAATGTGTCTATATTGTTGAAGCATTTATTGTGCTACAATATATTATAACAATATAAACGAACATTTATAGATTTCTTTTTTACATTTAAAATGCAGTTATTAATGCCTACAAAACTGATGCATTTTTAAAAGCATTTCATTAAAAGTAGTCAACTATTACAAGAATTGGATGACACAGAAAATACTAATTCAAATTTTCAGTATGATACAGCTTCTGAAACCATGATCCTTAACCTGCATTGTCCTGTGGAAAGCTATTCTGGTCAAGCACGGGCTCTGCATTCAGCAACAGTGATTAACTTTCTTATGGGAAGTAATGGTAGAGGATTGTGCAGGCTGCCTATTAGCCATGAATCATCTGTTAGAGACTTCAGCTTTCAGGCTAGGTTTATCCAGTTTATTCAGCTGCTATTTTCCTCCTTCTCTAAAGCTTGATCAGGAGTATTTCTATTTGCAATGAAACAGGAGTAGAAAATACACAGTCCTTATGGTTAAAAAAATCTCGAAATGTTTTTAGCAGTCCAAATATATTTAATGCTTCTTTAGTAGGTTGCTGCTTTGATAAGAAAAAGTGAAATGCTTCTTTAATAAGAAGCACCTTAAGTGCTCTGATGAACACTGGGGTTGACTCAGTAACCTCATGATGCATTTGAACTCAGAGACCACTTACACCGAGTAATCTTCACACAGGTTACTCCAACTCTCAAATTACATTTACACACATGCCCACATAATCCACTCTTTTCTGAAGTACATGTTTGACTTTAAACTTGGGCTGTGGTTGACTGAAAGTTAAAGTCACACCTAGGCACTTTGGGGGAAGAAACAACTGCTTTCCTCCTCACAGCTTATCAAAAGATTGCTCCAGAATGTAAAGATAGAGGCCAGACTTAAACTATTGTCCCCTCTGCCTCATAGTAGATGGGGGGAAGAATGCTTTCTCAGTACTGCTCTCACTGCAGTGCTTACTCACATTTCTCTGAAGGAAGGGTTGAGCTTCGCTGTTTACCCTAAGTCTGTGTTATTAAAACCTTATTTCAAAAAGAGTGTATTGCAAAAGAAGCTTAACTTGCTTCACTTACGTTATCACCAAGAGTGTCAATTTAAAACTCAGAAAAAACACTGTCAGATGACATATTTGTCAGCACATAAAAACTCTGGAAAATAATAACTGTGCAAAAATACACTATTTCCCCAGCAGCATGAAATCATTCCGTTTAAGGGTACTTTGTAGTATTACCGGTCCAAATGTATCAACTGTGGTACAAGACCACAGTTGTACTTGTAGTTTTATCTCCATTGCTGCTTGATCTCCCAGTATTTCAAAATATAATCTGAACTTTTCTTGATGAGCCTAGTGATATCTTGAAAAGAGAACTCTGATGTAAGTCAGAAAAGGCTAAGCCCAAAGTACAAAACCATCAGAATATGTTAGCTATATGGCAGGGTCAAAATTCCTCAGTTTTCTTACCCTGGGTTATATAATTCCTCATGTGTACAACTACTACCTTTTTCCAGTTCCCAATAACAAAGTATCTTGAAAATAAGCTGCAGCAAAAAGGGGTAGTTATTCCTTTTTTAGCAGCTTACTACAAAATGCAGTGAAACAAGTATTGTGTTGTTTTCCCTATTACAGGAAATATAAACCCTTATGTTCATCGAGTCAGTACGATCTTCTGCAAGCTTTATCTCCATGGCAATGGAGACTGCACAGTGCCACACAGTGAAGCTGTAGACAATGGCAGTAAGATTTTAAAAAAAAAAAATCTACCCCCAGTATGAAGGTTTTTGAAGGAGGCAATTATTTGGTTTTAGTAGGTGAAATAAAATTTTATTTTAGTTTTGATAGTGATTCAAATACGAATGTTTCCCACATACTGAGTTCTTCCTTCTTCAGTTTTACAGGTTCATTTAGTATAAAACTAAAGGACTCGCTATACATTTAGCAAAAAAGTCCATTACTTAAAGGTGTCTACAAAGGCAGAGGCTCTCCCTTCACAAGGATCCACATGCAGATGACAAGAAGCAACAAGTACAAGGGAGAGATTTCACCTCAACATAAGAAAAAAATTTATGGTGAAAACAGTTAACCACTGGAACAACCTCCCCAAGGATGTGGTAGAGTCCCCATCACTGGAGGTTTTCAAGATGTGATTGAATAGAGTGCCAGGTAAACTCATCTAGGCTTCCTTTCCCATGAAAGGTTGGACCAGATGGACTTTTGAGATCCCTTCAACCTGGGCTATTCTGTGATTCTTTGAGAACAGAATAAATGTTACAGTAGCTCTGACTGTGAAAAGCTTTTTATGCTACATTGATGTCTGTATTTCAATCCATTTCCAAATTATATTTATCCAAAATATTCTGGAACACAGCTAAAGAAAACGTGGTGTTTAATAGTTCCAGTGCTGCTTACTGCTAGATGTGCAGTTATTGATTAGGGTACGGCAAAGCCATCTCTTTAAAATACAATCGGACAGAAGACAAATGGAGCTTTCATTCACCAGCTGTTCCCAGTCTAGAATAAATTTCACTTGCGAAATTAGTTTTTACTGCTTTACACTGCATTTTAAAGAGGGGGCATATCCTAATAGAATTTTGTGTACTTTAATGTGATAATGACTGCACGCATTACGTCTCTCAGGATCATTTTAAAAACATACTAGATCTTTCCAAAACTGAAGTGGATTAAACAGATTTGCCTGACCAGACACAGGTTAAATTCAGGTTAGACAGTAATTTATAATCCCACATTGATTAAATGTAGTTGCAAATCACATGTTATTAATTTACAGAAATCTGAAGTAATTAAATTCACTGTTGTCTGCTCAAAGTTCCAAATATCTAATCTCAAATTGTGGAATTAACCAGTAGCTGTCCCAATGACATGATCACCAACAGGAATAAAATTCAGATTCTCATATTCAAGAAAAAGCTGTTAGATGAAACATGGACTGTTTTTAGAATTTATTTGTCACTAAAACATAAATTACTATCTAAAATTGTATATAGATATTAGCCAGCAAAGGATAAGGCAATTTTAATTAAAAAAAAATCTGCCTGCTTCACAGGAAAAAAATTTCATCTGCTAGGGAGCATTTGGTGCAATATGCTATTGTAGTTCAGATATGAAGTCAAACCAGAACAGTTAGCTGCCAAGGCAGTATTCACAGGTTTCAGATATGTGCTCAATATTCATGCAAAGGCAAAAGACAACCCATCTTTCTGGAAGTGCTTTTTATTCTACTACAATAGGAGTATTTGAAGTTCTGATTTCCATTTAAATGATTAAAAAAACCTCAAAACAAGTACTTTGCACATGTCTGCTACTGATTGCTGGCTATAAAAGACCAAGTTCAAAACCATAACAATAAAATACCTTATGGTTACTGGAGTAAAGAGCAGGATAGTGGTAACATTGTCCAAAAATGCAGAAAGAATTGCAGCAATAAGGCACAGAAGTGTAATCATGGCCCACACCTTGCCTCGAGACAACCGATAAGCCTGGAAAAAACAAGCAGAAGCAAAATTAGGGGACTAGATCACTCCAGCTTAGATTTCAAAAAATGATAGACAAAGCACCTTGATCAAAGTCAAGCAACAGTGAGCTCAGCGCATTTACTATTCCTTTAGCTCCAACAGCACCCTCTCCAATACTCAGTAATTTGGCAAGAAAAATATTTCATGGAAGTGGGCAAACAATGCTGTAATGCGAACAAAGAAGCAAGTCTGAAGAAACATCACTCTCTGCTGCCAGTTGTAAAGGGGGTCTGTGGCAGGAGAAGGGCTGAGCCCCCATCTTCTGCCTGCATGCCCTGGTGGACTAAGGTGGTTCAGACCTCCCACCACCTCCACAAGCTGGGGCACGTTCCCCATCCTCAGACTAGCACTGCTGGAATGAGTCCAGAGGACAGCCACAAACATGATCAAAAGGCTGGAGCACCTCTCCTATGAGAACAGGCTGGAAGAGACCTGGGTTATTCAGCCTGGAGAAGAGAAGGCTCCAGGGTCATCTTACAGCACCTTTCAGTACCCAAAGCAGGATGATAAGAGAGCTGGGGGAAAAATCTTTGGTCAAGGGTATGTAGTGATAGGACAAGGGGGAATGGCTTTAAACTGACAGTAAGTTTAGATTAGATATAAGGGAAAAATTGTTTACTGTGAGGGTGGTGAGACTGTAACAGGTTGCCCAGAGAAGTTGTGGATGCCCCATCCCTGGAAGTGTTCAAGTCCAGGCTGGATGGGGTTTTAAGAAACCTGCTCTAGTGGAAGGTGTCCTTGGCCATGACAGGGGGATTGGAACAAGATGATTAAGGTTTCTTCCAACTCAAACTGTTCTCTAATTCTATAGTTATGATTCCATGAATTACACTTTTGATGTAATCTTTTGTTCTGCTACTGTGCAAAGGTCTGTGGCTGCTTTTCATGTGTGGTCATAAAGTTAATGATAGATCCCATATTTCTTCTGACCCACTGCCAGGCATTAATAGAGATTTCAGCTACAGCACAACTGCAGTCCTGGGGAAGTCAGTGAACTACTCAGCTTATTTCCAAATGCTTGTGTACCCTACTGGGGACCTTTAACATTCTCCTGTAGAAACAGAATTGCATTAAGGGCTTCCTTTCATCCACAAAGGACTTTTCCAGTGTTACAAGATGACCACTGTCATTTTTAATGTGGTAAGTATATCTTGACCTTAGAAAGGTTCTTTAAAGATAGTGCTTGGTGTGACAGATTTGAACAAATACTAACTTGATAAATCTAGAAATAATTATAAGTACCAGATAAACCTACCTTTACTGCACAGTAGTCAAAGAATCCAGTCTCTGAAAATATGGCCACCAAAATCATCTACCAAAAGATGAAGAAAAATATAATCACTTGGAACTGATATATAATAGTAATTGAATCATTACTCAAAACTAAAGCAAAGTAGTTGGTGATCCTGACAAATGGACTTCTTACCTGACACAGCTTTGAGAATCTAATCACTCTTATATTAGAATATCCACTACAGCTGCCAGATATCTCTAGTTAATGCATCACATGGTGAAATATACTTCTCAGCATAAGTAGTCTGTAAATGTCATACTAGTCTGGTTGAATTTTATTTGTAGTGACTAAGTGGGCATTATACATTAAGAACTCAATGTATCTCCCTTATATCATTAACCAAGAAAAAACAGTAAGTGTGTTTGTTCTCTGCAGTAATGCGCTACACACAGAAGATAGAGGCTTCAAGAATTGCTTGCATTTTCCCACATCTGGGAGGTCTCCTGTCCTTCTGTCTCTGCTCCCAACAGAATTTTTTTTTGCTTTCTTTTTCTGTGGGGAATGCAGGGAGCAAGGACCAGTTTCAGGAAGTAAGAAAAGCTCAGAATGGAAACAGATAATTTAAATTTTGTCTTTGTATATTGTATATTTTGTGTTCGAGTCTAATAACACTTGGACAACACTTTTTACCACAAATAGCTCTGGGCAAAGTGATTAAAATAATATATTATTAGAATCTCATCAGAAATTACTTCTCCATTTCTGGCTTGCTTTTTTGTAGCTTCAGACATAGCAGTAAGACAAAGAAAACCACTTTTCCAGCAGAGTGTGTTTGAGGAAGGTTTTGAATAAACAAAGTTAAAAAGATAAATGAGAGTGATAATACTTGACCCTTAAACAGGTCTTTCCATTCATTAACCCCAAGGATGTTCTTAGCATGTTATCAATATAACTTCACAGTTAAAAAAAAAATAGAAAGGGATCAACTTTTCAAAAGACTTCTTCAGAGGTCTGATTCTCATCCTTTTTGGTATATTCCTTAAGACAGAAATTTTCGTCATAAGTTGTCTAAGTACAATTAACAAAATGTTTTTAAAAGGAACATCTCTATATTGAATGTGATTATTTTGGCACATTTAGAGCAAAAGATATGTTTTATTTACCATTCCAAACAATAATGCCAGTGTCTCATAGTCAATCCACTCCACCACTTTGATCATACTTGGCCTCTGCAATCAAAAAATATGATTACTAGTGATTGCCACAAAGCACCTAACTTCTGATTAGCTATGACTTATAAACTCCACTTAATTGACAAACCATTTAAATAAGCTGTGATGGAAATTAGTAAGTGTTCCTACAAGCTACATAAAAAGGACTCTTTATTATTGCCATTACTACTACTATTATTATTATTACTAATTCAAACTACTGCTGGCATCCTAAGTGGGTCATTATAAGGCTATTGGTTGGTCTGGTTGTTCCTTACATAGCATTACAGAAATAAAAAATAACAAAATTACATGGTACACTGCAGTTTCCTTTTTGGTAAGAGAAAAAAGCATACCACTTCACCTGTGAGCAAACTGGAGGGAGTTTAAGGGAACATAGTAATGATGTGGTTATGAGAACAACCGAGAAAATCAATCTGAGGTTTCACTATACATCAACTAAGAGTAAGCAGCAGGAGAAACAAAAGGGGTTGGAACATGCAAGCATGAGATGTAATTATTTAGGGTAGTATAAAGCAATGTATTTCCATTTAGGTTTGCTTGGTAGCCTAACATTACTGAAAATAACAGTGTTAAACTAATGCTGGATTAAGCTGGAAATGGTTGTAGTCAGCTTCCTGCAAATCAGAACAAAAAAGCATCAACTGACTTTTTTGTACTCTCCTTGTCTATACATGTCTGCCCTACCATCTCTCTTTCTTAAAAAAACCTGCTTTGCCATGTGCTCAATTAGAACTGGGCAAACATGGAAATTTATGACAGCTGACACCACAGCCAGAAACAAAGGGAGCACTTACAGTTTGATAACTTACCTCCCCCACAATAGCTAAGGCGGCTAAAGCGGCCAAAGAGCCCAGCATGGCTGCAAGGGTCCTGTGAACAATCTGCAACAAAGGATAAGAATTGACCACAGACTCCTCTAAGCATCTCCTTACTATTAAACAGGAGGGGGGGAAGGATGAAAATTCATATAGACAACTCTTTTCTTCATTTGCTTGAGGGTTTATTCTGACCAAAGGATGGTTAATTACTTTGCTATTAAAAACAAAAAAAACCCTACAAACAAACAAACAAAACAAAAACCAAATAAAACAAAATAAGAAAAACCAATCAACTAAAGCCTTGCCAGTGCCAACCCTGCTAGAAAGTCTCAGCTCTAATCTCCAGGTTGAGAAGGGACTTCAGCACCAGTTTCTTACATTTGCCAGTAGGCGACCCAAGAAGGAAAGCAATTAATCTTCCCTAACTTAAGGATCAAAAAGCCTGGTCCTGTTGGCTTCACTTCACAGCCCATGGAAAGAAGACGTATGCCCAGGACATGATCCATCTCATTCTTAATAGGGGCTTGTTCAGCAAGTGTGCCCTGAAAATGTGCTTTTTTTCTCTGGGAACTCATCTTCAGTTATTTAATCCTCTATGTCTGGAAGATCACAGACTGTGTAAAATAACTCAGCTAAAGTAAGCATGTAATTAATGAAAATCACACTACAAAAGACTGAATCTAATTACCAGCTTTCACTATTAATATGTTTAAATATTATTCCAACACAAGTTAGAATTATTGTTGAGAAAGAAATAAAACAGACTAGAAATATTTCATTTGCTGCTAATTTAAGAAGAAATATTTTGCTGGTAATAAACAATAGGATGAGAGCATCTCCAGGCCCTCCTCCCTGTTTGTAAAGGAAAAGCAAAAAAGGAAAGATTTGGCTTTGTTTTTTCTCCTTGATTGTAAAGTCTTAACAGAAATGGTAAAGAACTACACAATTCACCAAATTACTAGAAAAATAAATACATAAATTACTAAGTCAAGAGTCAAAAGAATTATCTGTCTCATCCTCCTGTTTTCCTTAAAAATGCACTGAAGAATAACCTATTCATGGTCACAAAGCAGGAGATCAGACAAAGGCTTTTACATCCTAATGACCTACTTGTTCAGAGCACAGATTACAGCTCCCACCAGCTCCTAGAGAAATGTGTGTGATAACTCACTGGTTCATTTTTGATTTCCAGTTTCAGAGCATTGACATGTAAACACACATATGGCCCTTCTGATTCTGCAAAGGTGGGGAGCATTTGGTAACATTCCAGAGTTCTTCTGGCTGACAATCAGGTGCAGAAATTAAGCCTTACAGCTCTCTCCAATAAAAGATGCCAAGCAGAGCTGTCCATTAGGCAAGAGGATCAGCTCCTTACTAGAGCAAGGTAAGTTCTAGCGTACGTACTGGGAAAGCCTCAGCTGTCCTCACACTGAAGGTTTTCTCCTCATCCAATGCCCACCCATGTTAGATAGCTCTTTTGCAGTTCTCAAAAACATATCATTTTTGAGATTTGTTTAGCCACAGATCTTTTGCGTATTTCCACATGAGCACTTTTGCTGTCACTGTTGTATACTTAATTGCTTACATTGGGTTGACTGCATTTTCAGTTTCCAAGAGTTTGCTGTCACCTATGGGTGAAGTTGGCTTTAATTTATGCAGAAAGAAACTGTGCAAATTAAGTAATCTGTCAGTTCCTTCATTCTGGTGGTTTTTAAAGAAGGATATACAAAAGTATATCCTGAACAATGAACAAGATGCAAAGCTTTATTACAAAAACTTAGTAAATATACCACTCTCCATTCCAGCAAACTATCGAATGAAAGTCATAAAGTAATGTAAAGCCTAGAAAGAACACTTATGTAAACTCTGAGACATGTAAATATTCAAAATTTTATATTTAGGAAGCTTTAGGAAAGAATAGATTACTCTCTTTAATCTTCTTTTCACAGAAAATAAACCCCAAACAAATAACATATTTCCAAAGGAATTTTTAAAAGCATACAAAATGTAGAAGTTAGGAGATGCAGGTTATGAGTTGTGACATTCTTTGAACCACAATTCCATCTAATATATATTTGGAGGGCATTATATCAAGTAAAATTCCATTATTAGTCTTCTAAAAAATAGACAGATGACCAAATCCTTTTGAAGATTGGCAGGAGGATAAGTATCTTTTCAGGATGAATCTTGGGGTGTATCCATAAACAACAGCTCAGGTAGAGAATTGAAAGAGCTCAGAAATAAATTAAGACAGAGACTTAATCCCAAGAAAGCTGAGAGATTTAGTGGACTTCTGAATCTAAAGACATTTTTAAAGGTTAAGTGAGAAATCATCTGTATTCATCTGATCCTTGTCTCGCTTGAGAAAGTGCATACCCCTGCACAATGACCACGGAGATGAGAAAGACAGAACTGATGAGGAGGAAGATACAAAGCTTTTAGAATATCAGCTTGCATTCCAGAGCCCCCAACCTCCCAGTCCAACTGCAAACCTTATAAACTCTTTGCAAAAAGGGCATCTTCACCATGAACATCACCTTTATTTTTGACTGAAGAATACCTAGCAGTGCTGACTTACTGCAGCAGCAAAATAATAGTGTTCTTGCTTTTTTCAAAGGCACAGTTATACCAGCACAAACTGCTACTGGAAACAATGCAGTCCAGATTTCACTCTTTACAAAGCAGGAGAGATCAGTTGCGGAGATCACTGATACAGGACATTACAAGGCTAAGAGATGAAGAAATTTAAAAAGGAGGGAATGGATATTTACAGAATTTTATATAAAAAAATGAAAATACCCAAAGCTGCAACAGCGACGGCTCTTAAAAACAGCATCAACAATGTAGGTGTCTTGATAGCAACATCATAGGGTCAATTCAGAATAAGCAAAGACTAGGAAAAGCTATTATAGCAATTTTGTTTCATAATTCTCTGTAGAAAGTTTGTCTCATGATTGCCTGCTGTGTGATAAACACAATGTGCTGAATGCTGATTCTAATAGTTTCCATACTCTTAATTCAGGAGTTCATTTTAAAGTAAGATGTTAAAGCAACTCAAATAATTTATGCCACAAGTCTTTGTGCTTGATATTAATTAACAATATGCAGTTCCAGAACTATAATACCAATTGGATTTAGAAAGCCTAGACCTTCCCCAGACATAAATTTCTTAATCTGTCTGAAAGTGCTTTGGAATTTATGCACTGAGTTCATCAAACCATTTGGTAGGCTGCAACAGCATCATTATAAATTATTCTGAATTCCAAACACTAAATCTTGTATGGTATTCCAGGAGGCAAAAGGAAAATATTTAGAAGCCAATTGAATGGTGACTTGTGTGCTATTTCAGAGCATACATTTACCAGCTGAAATCCAGGCAGGCATATTTCTAAAATGTGTTTGTGAAGATACTTGGCAAATGGTGCATCGTACCAAATGTTTTATTTCCACAAGTCCTTTGTTATAAGTGATAAATAGCAGTTGAAAGATGAGTGACAATGATTTTAATGTAAAACTTCAAATGCAGCCCCTATTCATTTCTTATCCATTTTGTCTCCAGTGAAGCCTGTTTTATTAAACTTCTTATTTTACTGATAAATTAATTTATATTAGATAGAGTGGCAGCATTGCTGCATTTCAACAAGGATGCAGTTGTTACCGAGCCTATATCCACGTATGGGTTTTATGCATTTTTCACCTACCTCCAGAATAGCTGAGACCTTCCTTATGAAATCAACAGCCAAACCTCTCTTAGACTTTATAAAATCTCTAGTTCAATTCTTTATTCTCAGGGGCCAAGGAGGGAGAGAAGTAAAATTTACCCTAGGATGGCTTTTTTCTGACTTTATATTTTTTATCTATTCCTTGTTATGTTTTAATAAGGATTTATTGGGTTAAAAGAAGATATCCTCAGCAGTGGAAGAGGTTTTTTCCACAGACTGTTTTTCCTAAAGGCAATCAAGACAGTATTAGCCTGAATGCCTCTAAAAATGTGCTCCTCAGTCACATCCCTTGATGGAGTTATCATGTAATTTGATGTCATGTACTTTATAAGTTTTGGTGGTCTGCTTTGCCCTGGACTATTCCAGCTGTTTTAGCAGGATACAGATGAGACTTCAGTCTTTCATGTGTACGCACATTTGATTCACTCTTAAGTGGATCAAGATAAGTGGATAAAAAAACCCCACATTTTGGGAAATTGATGCATAAGTCTAACACTGGCATCAGAAGCTGAAATCAAAAATGGAAATTGCAGAAAAATAATGGTAATTTAGCTAAAAAAATTTAGGTGATTTTTATTAACTGTCAAGCAATATAACTGAAAATTTGGGCTTATGATAGAAAACAAGGGTCAAAAAAACCCTTTAAATACTTTGAACTCTGCCCTGCTCTAGATTCACTTCAAAGTTGAATGGCATCAAATTCTCAATTCATGGAAATTTGCTTTATTTCTGGCAAATTGTACAATTTGGACACAACAAAGCAACAGACTAGAAATATAGGATATAGTCAGATAAAAGGAGGTCAGAGCAGCAGAAAAGGAAGGTCTATGATGCCAGACGTATTTATTTGATTTTCTACATGCTTGCCTCTAGTAAAGAGACTGACCAGTAACAGTTAATGAAAGCATAGCAACATACCTCCCCTTCAGCTGCTGATGGCAGCTAATGCTTTAACTCCTCACCCTCCTCCCCTCAGTTTGCTCCCTACACAAGCTCTGCAGAAGCAGTTCTGCAGCTTCTTCAGCCATGGGGCACCAGGTCCAGCAAATGGGAACCCCTCACAGGGGATGTGTCTCAGCAGCTTGTGCAAAATGAATGATAACAGAAAATTAATTGCCTTAGAATTACTTAGTTAAGCAGTAGCAAGTAAATTCTGTAGGGATTTTAATCAGGCAAAAGGGAGGTGCTTCACATAGCTTAGGAAGTATGACATGCTGGTGCAGTGTGCAGGGATGGACTAGAGCAGCTCTTGAGACAAGCATGTAGGGTACACTGGTGAAAAATGATGTGCATTAAGAATCCCAAAGTGACTACAAGCATCACAAAAATCAGTGACAGCAAGAACAGGTATTTATATCTTCCTCTGCAGATTAGGACACTATCTATACATATTCTATACATGCAGACATGAATCATAAAATAAGACTTTACACTAGGTTAAATATTTAGAAATTCTAATCATAAATCTCATTTCTGTAAGTAAAAATATGTCAAAACGTTATCACTGTACATAAGTATGTCTTGCTTGGGAAAAAAAATCCTAGACCAAAAGTTTACTCATTTTTACAAGAAATCAATGGTGAATCAGTATAATAGTATCACCATTTGCATGAAATATGTGACCAAGACCAGTTAAGAGCACTGACTGGAGAAATCTATGGATTTAGAAACATTAGCTGCATATCTTAATACTGACATGCATTCTTATTTATTCTTTGCACAATAAATGTTTATGCCTGTAACAGTGAAAATAATGTTCCATATATATTCAAATATATTCAATAAACTCTTTTTAAAGACAAATACCCAACCTTAAATGACTATTTTTAAATGGAAACACTAGGTTCCGTAGCAAATTTTGTCATTTCTGAACATCTACACAACCCGAAGGAAAAAAAGCACCCATCTATGACATTCTGCTATAATACCTATTTCCACTCAGACAGTGTGCCAAATTACTTGTTCTGATTTAATGTCAGTGAAGTCCTGGTATAAACAATCCTGCCTTAGGGAAAGTCATGGAAGGCAACAGTTTGTCACTTCCTAACACAATGCTACACAACATAAACACTATGCAAGATGATTATCTTAAGTAGAAAGTGATTAAAAGTAGTACTATATGGTGTCCAAGACAATGCCTGAATTAGTTCACTTTTATCCCTATGATATGTGTGCTGGTTTTTGCTGGGGTAGAGTTAATTTTCTTCACAGGGGCTGCTATGGGGCTGTGTTTTTGATTTGTACTGAACACAGGGTTGATAATATAGAGATGATTTTGTTATTGCTGAGCAGGGCTCACACAGAGCCAAGGCCTTTTCTGCTTTTCCTGCTGCCAGGCTCATGAACAGACTATGGATGCATGGGAGATGGCGAGCCAGGACAGCTGACCCCAAAGGGATATTCCAGACCATATGACATCATGCTCAGTGCATAAAGTGGGGAGAAGATGGAGGAAGGGGGGACATTTGGAGTGATGCCGTTTGTCTTCACAAGTCGCTGTTGTGCATGATGGGGCCCTGGTCTCCTGGAGATGGCTGAACACCTGCCTGCCCGTGGGAAGAAGTGAAGTAATTCCTTGGTTTTCTTCGCTTGTATGTGCAGCTTTCACTTTCCTTATTAAACTGTCTTTATCTCAATCCATGAGTTTTCTAGCTTTTCTCCTTCCAATTTTTTCTCTGATCTCTCTGGCGTGGGAGTTAACAAGCAGCTTTGTGGGGCTTGGCTGCTGGCTGGGGTTAAACCACAACAGTACATTAACTAGAATGAGCTAAGAAATACACGGTAAGGATATCTTATGATTCTTGCCTAGGATAGGCAGCCCTGAAATTCTGCAATTAAGAAACTGCATTAAGCTCACATCAATTCTTTCTGCACATAAAACAATGCAGAGAGAGAATCAGGGAGAGAGATAGACACAGAGAGACACTTAAGGAAATCAAATTATTTTCTGTGAATAAATTACCAGATTAATTCATTCCCCTCTTCTATATCAAAAATCTATTGGTTGATTCTAGATTCTGTAGAGATATTTGTTACTCCATAGTTCTGTCAAGGGCTTTAAATGAACAATGTGCACAATTTACAATCTTTTCAGTGTCTATGACTTTTCTCCCTCAGCTATATCACTGCTTGCTTTTTGTAGAGAAAACTGAATGACTAAAGCTTCATGCTGATATGGAACATTGGATTAACTGGTTCAAAGTGGCCCTTGAATGATGCAAAGACAAACATAACCTTGATGCATGAGATTAAACAAACTATTGAAACCCTTATATTTTCATGCCTTGGAAACTTGAGGAAAAGGTTTCCTTTTATAGGAAATTTTATATACCTTCAGAAAACTCCAGAAGGTAGTATCCAGTAGCATCTGATAGCTTGATAGCCCCTCAGAGTCAAATATTAAAAGCAAATCTGTACTTGGTGTGAATTTGGGGGTTTTGTCTTATTATAGAAGTGGACAGACACACAGAGAAATGGACTCATGTTCTGTAAATCAGGGCCGTGAGTCCGGTCACATTAAAAGAAAGTGGAGCCCTGCAGAAAGACAGGATGGTGATCATTTCTTTCTGCCAAGGCGCTCATTCCTGTAATATTTTAGCTACATAAAACATGTTCTATGTGACTGAAGTAAAGAGATCTGGTCATGAGCCAGTAAAGAACCTAGAAGAAAATAAACCAAACTGCTACTGTGAGTCGACATGATCAAAGCCATTGTTTACCGACAGGTTGGCCTAGGAACAAGCTTTCAGTCTTGGCTCAATCCAGTTCCCCAGCACCTATCTCAGCAGGCTTTGCTGACTCCATCCACTCCAGGTATTTTGATATCATTCCACACCCTCATTCTTTGTGTCCTAAAGGCATTTGTGAGGACTGAGAGACCCTCAATTACATTTGCAGTTTCAGAACTGCAAATTTTCTGAAAACTGAAGACTGTATATTTTCTGAAACTGAAGAAGAAGCCACCATTTGTATTTTCCCAATTATCTCAGCATTCGTAAGACTAATGAGACTGTGAATTTCTAGTAAACAAATGACATGGACCAAATCACAAAATTTTACTTTTCCTGTCTGAATCTTCGTCAGTCCTCTTAAAATAGTAGGATAATACAAGCATGCAGAAATACAGCTGTCCACTATGAACAGCAGTAGAGCAAGCTGCAGTACTTGCATTACCTTTACAGGGAACTTTCTGCTCTATCTAGCAGTTTCTCTGGAGAGACTTTCATCCCTGACATCTCCTGTCTTTTTTCACTCCACTTTTCTTCTCTGAATTTTTTCCTCTTTAAATGATGTAATCACATCTCCCTTCAAGCCTGCCCCTTACACTTTCATGTTTTTTCATTCACTTTTGCCCTTGCTCTTGCTGAAGGAAGGCACTGTCTGAGACCCCAGAAAGAACTGAGTGGTTCTCATGCCTGTTTGTGTGCATTAGGAGTGTGTGTGCGTTCTAACAACTTGTTAAAATTTTAAGACTTCATGGCTCTCTACCCTTCTGGTTGCCGTAGGCAGGGTAGAAGCTGAACAGCAGCATTCAATTAAGCTAATTTAATGTTCTATTCCCTCTCTCAAACAGAAAGGAAACACACCAATCCACAAAATACATAGTATACGAGGCAGGGCAAAACATTTGTGCTTGCCAGTCTTTCACAAATTGAGCAAAATACAGTCCAAAATTAGGTTTAAAAGGCATAGAAAATAGCAAATGGACATTTGGAAATTAGTTTTTGCATTAAGTGTTGAAAATATGACTCCTATTATTTCAAAAAATAGCGTTCTGTCACCATCTTTTGAAGCAGACAATCCTATCTAGTTGTTAGAATAGTGAGCAGCACCATCCAGTGGCAATTTTTTTCTATTTAGTTCTTAATTAAAGGCAGCATACATACTAAAGTAACATAGCGCCCAAAAGAAGGTATTTTTCTTTAAAACACACATATTCAGAGCACAGCCAGACTTCTACCAAGATAGATCTAACAATTAGGCAGGCAATAGTCAGTGTAAAATCAATATTCATATTGGATTAATAATACAAAATTGTTATTATAACATATCAAGCTGTGATCCAGCTAAGGATTTTGCTTGCTATTATACTGCATTTTTGTTTTAATTGAAACTCATCCCTTCCTCATGTTACAGAATTTTTCTACCTTTAGGCTTCCTTTCCTTTGCTGTAGTTAGGGCAAGTAAAAATGACTAGTTTATCTTACTGGTGCTGCCTCTGTCCTTATAGAGACTCCTCATTGTTGGCAGTGGCTCTACTCTACACAAGCAGTTGAAATCCTGGCACCTCGGGGGTACTGATTCAATCCTCCTCCTAAGGAACAACTTGCAATGCTCCTGCACAGCAGATTTAAAGTAATTTTGAGCTTCTCAAAATGCACAGAGGTCACAGCTTCCTCCTAAGTTAGAGAAAGGCATTAGGGAATGACATTAAACCTTGATTGTCCATACTGCTTAGTTGGTAGCTCATTAACAGGCTGCTCTCTCTGGAAGAATATCAAAGGTACCACTCGTTGAATATTTCACTCTGGGGGACAGGACAAACATATCTGTCCCATGTCTGGATCTCCTTGTTCAATCCAGTCACCCAGCATCTACCTCAGCAAGCTTTACTGCACACCCTCAGTTTATGTCCTATAACCAGTGTTTGTGGGGATGGCAAGAGTGCCCTCATTCCAGTGCACATTTTCAGCTGGGGAGGTATGGGGGGAAGTAGACTTTTGAATGGTAAAGATGCTTTACAGTTACGGGGACTCCAAACAACATCCAAAACCACTTGTTGCCCAGGGCAGATGAGGTTAGACTGCTCCAGAAAAAGCTCGATTTCTATTCAAGGTAAGTTCTACTCCTGGATTATATGTTTAGGTTTCACTGCCCTGATTTAGGTTCCATGCAACCCTCAGAGTCCCAGTATTTACAACTTCTGGGCTCTTTTACTCCCTACCACCCCCAGACAGAGGGGCAGATGAGGGGCAGATAAGGGCAAAATTTTATTCTTGCCCAGGGAGGTAAGGCTTGGACTTTTGTCAAAGAGGGTAGAAGGTTTGTCCTGATAATCTGTCCCTAGCTTTCTGCCAAACCCTACAGCAGTGTTTTCACCAATTTTTTCATCTTAGAACAAGTGAAATCCATAGCAGCAGGAATATATTCTCTCCCACAAAGGCCAGGGAGTGCATCAGCTACTATTTTCTTTTTTACACGGTCTTTCCCAATAACTGCTATGGATTTTCTTCTGTTCCTTTGCTACCAATCTTTTGGGAGGACATTTGTGGAGGTGGGAACATTCTAATCCACACTCTTCTCAGTCTGTATTTAAAGACAGATCAATACAAGAATGGATGGGAAGTCAGAAGCCATGCTGAGTAAGCTGATCACTTCTGTGATCAGTCACACTTTCTGTAAGTTTCCTTATTAAAAAAAAACTCCCTTAAGATTAGCCTATTTCTATCTAATATTCTATTAATATTATGCTTCATATAACCAATGAATATTTCTTCTCTTTTCCGATTCCCTCTCTAAAGCATAATTTTTTATACAAAATCTTGACTGTCCAAGTGTAGACTGCAGTAATAACACCTCATTCCATTTGTAAAAATGTTTCCTATGAGGAAACAGTGGTTCAACCAGCCTACAATGACAGAAAAATGGTCAGACTAAAACCACATAAAAGTTTTGTTCTCTGGAGCTAATTTCTGCTGGTTATTGCTATTAAAAATCACTCTGCTTCAAGTTAAAGAAATTAAGCTTAGGGGATATTTATTCATAATTTAAGTTAGTTAATAATAGAAAAGTAATATGGAGAGAAACTGACAAAATCCATTTCCATTAAAGTAATGAAAATTGTGATTATAAGCCCATACTTCATGCTAGTAAGAAACTAAAGCCTTTAAGGCCAGATATTGCACTTTCAAGTATTTGTGTTTTAAGAAGAAATACAGAGATGTAAATGTCATTCAAGATGTCAGATTATTAAAATGCCATTTAAGAGATCCTGGCAAAATCTTTCATAGTGCTACTTACAAGACAGGGTATGAAGCTAAATAATAATACATGTGACAAAATAAGTCCTATGGAGGCTCTCACAGAATTTCTGATACTTGCTTGTATCACTTTTCTGCTATTTGCTGTGCTATTGGTATCTCTTATTTTTTCTTCTATTTTTTAAATTAATTTAGTATAATAAATGTTATTTTGCCTTTTCTCCTGATTAAATGAAATGTTTTACAAAATAGGTTTTAAATGGCCATTACTTTCACATTTGCTTCTGCTAACTCATTCAAATATCATAAACAGCTAACACTGCATTTTAACACACCACACAAAACAAATGCATTATTAAGGGATAGTATTGGACAAGGGCACACATTAATTCATTTCAGTTAATGAGATCAATCCTTTAATAATTGATGTCTAGCATTCCTCCTTACATATTTCTAATTAATGCAGGTGCAACATAGCTGCAAATATGCAGTTAATAATTAGTAATAAGAGCTTTATCAATTCAAGAAACTTTTCTGAATACCAGTAAAACTTCAATATTTTAACAGATTTAAGATAGACAGACAGATTTCTTTGTAGTGTAACCAGTGTATTATCCCATTCTCTGTGCAGACAAAAACAGGGAAAAGGTGAGAAAGCAAAGATATCTAACTGTGCTTATCTGATGTCTAACTAATCTTTCTAACTGAGAGCTAACAAGGAGATTTTATCTGCACTATTTTTCCTTGACCATGCACAATGACCAGAAATGATACACCATCCAGTTAATGAGCTACAAACAGTCACTTCAGCTACATAAGAAAATGCTTTTCTGGAAGAAAATATGGAAATCAAAGAAGGCAAAGGTTCTAATACACTCTTAGCTGAAAGAACAAAGATGTTTGGAGCAGGAGATTATAAAAACTAAATTTTCTAACTTTTTCTTTGCTTGAATTTTTTTTTTCAAGTTCTCAATCAAGAGAGACTATACATTTTGAGGATCAAAAATAGAAAAGCCTGTCTGAAAATACATCGTGAACAAATTTAATAAAGCAACATCAGCGTAGAACTCCGTACATCCACATTTTACACCAGATGTCCCTGTGGACCAATGTGAAAACATACTTATAACCCATCTCACCCATATTCCACAGTAATCCTGCAGGGTCAGACAGCAGAGCTGAGATCAACAAAGGTAAACCTGGCACACTTTCTTTCTTTTTTCCTTATTTTAACATGCACTTGTTTGAATTTCCTGCGCAGTGTATGCTTTCAAGAACAAAATTAAATACTTTGTGGTTTTCAACAAGTCTATAAAATTGTATAGATTAGATCAAAGCAGAAGCACCACAAGAAGCAGAATGTTTTTCTCCTTTGGGATGAGGAGAGGGAACAAGAGACTGAAATGCTAAGAGGGAACTGATTGATATTTGAAGAAAATAATTTTCAAGAGAATTAATATCTAATGAAAGAACAGATGATTGCATAAAGGGGGGAAAAAAGCCCACAAACTTCCAACAAAAAACTAAGGGATGACCAAGTAAAGGGAGTTAAAAGCAATATACAAAAATTTCAAGAGGTAGAGTTTTAGAGTTAGAGTAGTGAAGTAAGAAAATATTCATATTTGTGGTAAGCCTGAAACTAGAAATCATTGAAAATGGAAGAGGAAAAGGGGCATCTTCCTTTATCAGAAACATGTTTGTATTTTATGAATATATAACATGTAATCAGTTTCAAAAGAAACAACACTGAAAATAAATACCTAGAGAAATGAATTTCAACAGTTTGTTTTCTGAAGAATAGCACATCCTGAGACCTCCACTGACAAGGAGTTGTGCTTGATTTAGGTATTTGATGCTAACACTGGGGCAAACAGCTGCCTCAAAGTAGACTTTACCCTGTGTGTTTACAGTGGTAAAAGTTTGGAGAAGACAATTGTTTACAGTAAATGCACTTCAGTTTCCAACTGGAACCTCTTACTTGATCAGCTTCTCCCACCATCCTGTACCTGCAGGAAGCAGAAGCTCTTGCAGCCTGTTTTACACAGTCCCTGGTGACCGAGGCAGCAAAGAGCAAGAGGAGAAGGGGCAGAAAGCATTAAAAGATGAGGACAGTGGGGATGAGGAGGCTGTGGGCAAGATCTACACTTCATGATGGGGCAAAAAGGGGCTGTGCGGGAGGAAAAGGAGGCTCTTGTGATTTGTAACAGATAAAATGCTTCCTCTTTCTTGATTTTTAAAGAAGATATGTGAAAATATAGCTCTAAAACTGGTTTGGGTGTCCACATTGTGTGAATTTGAAGCTGCATTGCAAATAATTATTAGTAAAATACAGGAAACTAATAAAGACTGATAAAAGATGGGGAGTAGCAACACCAAAAATGAAAATCCACGAGAGATAGCTCCTGCAGTAACATTGATTTCTCTAACAGCAGTGACAGCTAAAGGGATAGAGAGTGCAGTGTGTGGAGAAAGCAGGGCTTCAGGCACTGAAGTTATAAATACTGAATATAATGAAAGCCACTATTACATATTCCAACAATATTAACATCCATTGCTTGCAAGAAATCCATGAGGGAACCACACAGCTTAAAAACTTAGAGTTTAGACTTTCCTCTTGTTGTAGCATTTGTCATTCCTATAGATGCTGTGGAGAAAACAGCTAATATCATGATGCAATATGTGACTTCCTACATTCTAAATTTCCAAAAAGTTTACTTATGAGTATCTATTTCTACCTTTGAGTTTGCAGAAATAATTTTTCTGCCAACAACAGAAATCTTTCCTTGATATTTTCTCAGAAACAATAATTTAATGAGCTGTTTTAAGGGCTTTTCTTAAAAATAACAGGAAAATAAAGGCTTTCCCTTGCTCTGCTTTTCAGGATCAAGCCTTTATTTCCTTTTCCACATTAATTGTTCCAAAGCAGATTTTCATTATGCAAACACAAAACTCCCCCCTTTACATACATTTAAAATCTGATGTTTTTGCAACTGCTAAAAGTTTGCATAGTTGGGTTTGGGGCTTTGGGGGTGGGGATTTTTGTTTGTTTCAGATTTTTTTTTTATAGAAGTTGCATTTAAAAGTATTAAGACCGTTTTGGTCCTGTGCTGCATGCCTACTTGTATTTATAGAAAAATCTAGTTCAATCCCCCTCTGCATTTAATACTATATCTCCTTGTTCATTTATAATGTACATAGAGGCATTTTTAGGTCCAGAAAAAATAGTCACTGCTGAACAACATAATCTAAATGTCTAAAGCATCTGTTGTGTTGTGTGCATCCATTATTGGTATTCGATTAGGTGGTGTTCTACAGACTCACCATTTTAATGGGTAATGGGGTGAAAAGCTCAAAATATGCAATGGATGTGGAAGAAAAATGAGCATGCTGGACATGTATACTGTGGAGCACCTTGTAGACTTGATTTCATTCATTTCTTTGTTTCATACTACTGTAAATTAGGTGTGATTCAACTCAGAGGATTGATAGTGTGGATGCTCATATGAATTAAAAATAAATTCTTAAAAAAGTTCTCCTCCCCATCTGCTATTCATTTTAAGGTGACAGGAAGTATTTTCAGTTCAAAGAAGTCAGTTGGAGTTCTGTGCTATTTATGATATGTTTTCCATTCTTAGTGTGATGCAACACATTTCTATTGGATTTCCTACCTCGAGGTTTTGGAATGTTGTTGCCATATATGTTAAAAGTTCCCTGTCCCTTGACTGCATGTTAACTCAGACTCTATTTCCTCTTCAAATAATACAGTAAGAGAATGTCACTTACTAAAATATATGCTCATTCTAACCTGGTAAAAGTACTCTAAGTTCATAGTTTGAGGTACCTTAGAGAAGCCAAATAACCAAATGGGTTTTTTTCTTTTAACCTAATAAATAATTAACTTAAAAACAAATCTTCCACACCTTTCACAATTCTGACCTATTTTTACTCTCATAACCAAACTACAATTCTGCTGAAATATTAAAAAACTTATAGATCCTAATAGAAAAATATACAAGATCACTGAAATAATAAAAGAACTTGGCAAAATCACTTACAATTCAGAGCAATTTCCCCACATGAATCTTAGTAATGTCATTTGCAACACTGATGGTGCATGAAGTTATATATACATTTTAAAATTACATCAAAGCCCAAGAGTGAAACCTTTTCTTGTGTTCCATTACAACATAGGGAAAAAAATATAATCCAAGTACAAAACCGGCTTACTTCGAGTATGATCAGCACGTAGACGCCTACTAAGATGACGGATGCAACTGTTACTTGTGCCTCTATATTGGCATGAAGATACTGATGCTTCATGGAGAGAGGAACACTTCCAGACTCCTGCAGGAAAGCTTGAATGTTTATGAAGATGGTGCCTCTGGTGAAAGAAAAAGAAGTTTTGTTTATTCCTGGAATGAAATACCTTTTGTTTTATTTGTGCATTAGTTTTACATCGAGTACTTATCAATATATGTGCTATACCTTTACAAAAGCAAGCAGCTCCTCAAACATTCTGAAACAAACTGAATCCCTTAAAAAGTATTGTTTAGAAATTAACTCAAGTACAAAACAGTCTTGTAAATCCATTTAAAGAGCAACAAGAAGTCATCCTTTCCTGCCCCTCTGAAACATGCAGTGATAATTATTTTTAAAATGTTATCTTAGTCAAGTCTATGGGAGCTACTCCTTCAATGCATCATTTTTCAGTCTCTTAGCCAACCTGTTTGGCATCTGAAAGGTTCTAGTCGTGATGATCTGCTGATTTCTTCTTGAACTTAAGGGTAGAGACCAGTTGTATGCCACCTGCAAGAGAGTCACATTTAGCAATATTAGCAGAAGTCAGTGATAACGATTCGTCTCTGATACAGCATTTTATGCCTCTTTTTCTCTCTTCTGTCCATTTTGGAGGTTTTTTGGTGGATCAGGCATAAAATCAGCCTAAATTAATTCCCCTTGATTAGGTTTGTTATGGGTGCTCAGATTTAAGCAAACTCACTCATCCTCATACCTTCACTCAGTCAAAGTGAGAGACACCTCCAGGAGGTACTCCAGAGGGAGGATGCCAAAACACACTTTGCATTGACTGTAAAGAACAAAATTTGAATACAGGAAGCCAAGGGAAGCCTTATAAAGGTAAAAGAAAATGCAACTTTAATTACAGCAAGTTTTCTAATGCTGAAATTGAAACACTTCACAGCAAGAAAATCACTTGACCACTTAATCCACACAGTGGTGATGGAAATAAGTGACAAAACACATCTCAGAAAAAGTGAAAGAGAATTTAAAGACCATCACCTGCTGCTGGTGCCTACTCCTTGGTCCTGTGTCTTCATTCTGGCTGATTTGTACTACGATGTATTCCTCTGTTTGTTCATCAGCTCCTTGTGCCCCAAATGGGCCTCCTATGTCTAACTTCAGCAGAGCAGAATCACGAAAGTTGGTCAGATTCATAGCTGTTAATAAAGTTGTTAAGGCGTAAATTTCCAGTAAAAATGAGTATAGGCTGCACAAATTCCAGAAAAACAAATTAGTCAGTTTATATTAACAAATACCTTCTTCAGCTAAAATACTTTAGGAATTTTGAAAATAACAAAACAGATGTCTACTTCCTCACCAAGTAGTACTGTTTTGACCAAGTTCCCTAATAAAACAAGAGTTAAAAGTTCAGAACAAATATATCTTCCCTAGTGACTTTTGGGATTACCAGTGCTTTCACCTGATGTATCAAAGCTTCAAAATAGCATACAGAAATACACAGACAAACAAAGAAGTAAGGCCTTTTAAGTACTTGTACTAGATGAAAGGCTACACCATTAGCTCATTGGTTTAAACAACATAGAACCTGTACTGGTGAAAACAACATAGAAACTCCAAAGGATTTTCTTTTTGGTCAAAGTTTTCCTCACAGTGTTACAAATATCCAAAAGATATTTTCAACCTCCTCTCAGCTGAAGTACTCATAGACTCTCTCTCAGTTTCCTCATCTGCTTCTTTTTTCTTGAGATATTTCACATGAGGTGTGGTCAAACTACACTCCTAGTCTAATATAATTGAAAAATCAGCTAACCACGATCCACAAATCCATTGGAAGTCTGGTTCTATTAGTCCCAATACACCTAGGGCTTTTTAAACCTACTGTTGTAATAGTCCACTTCTGGTATGACTGAAAAAAGAAGCACCCCTGTAGGTTGGTGGGTGGGGGAGGGAGGGGAGGAGGAAAGCCTAAGCTTTTACACCCTTCACAGTTCATTTGTTACTATAATAGAGCAGTACTGTAATATTGTTTTGCTCCTGTGTGTGACAGATAGAAAGCTAAGGCATCACCAAGAAAACAAAAAATCAAACAAAAATAACGCCTTAGTTTTACATATATATGTTCCATTGAAATCATGAGACTTAATCACATGCTTGAATATTTTAATGGTTTTAACATCTAGTATTTGATTGAGCATACTAAAAAGAGTGAATATGTTACAAAAAAATAAAATGTACCAGATCATATACCCACCACAATAATTTTCCCAAAAAGATGCTTTGTAGCCCACAAAACTCAGAGACTTTAAGAGGAAAAGAAAAAACACAGGGTAGTTAGATGGGACTCAGAGCAGTGCTGTGCTCTGCCCTGCTTCCAGTGACCCCAGTAAAACCATCCATGTTAAGTCAGTGTCTAATGAGGAAAGATGATGAGCTTCTTCTAGAAAAGGATCTAGAAAAGAGTAATTTCTCACAGTAAGCAAAAAAAAATACCCTAGAAGGTCTAGTACCAGGTGGGCAGCCAATGCATTCAAAGTAATAAAAATGTCACACTGCTTAGCAAGGCAAGAAGAGCAAACACCACCAGTGACACTCACATGCCATTCATTAAAAAATTAAGCTCCCAAGCATCTATTTGCTTAAAGGAATCACATAGGAAAGGATAAAAAGATAATCTCAGATGTAACAAATCAGGAGACAAGTCCAGGCCGGAGAATTACACACACAACTCTTAGCAAACATAAATAGAAATGACAACAGTTCTCTTCTGTTTCTGAAAGTTTTAAATGTGATTTGGCATCAGTTTTTCTATGTCACTAACTGATACATAATTGGAGTCTCAACAGGAACTATATCTGTACCTTTAACTAGAGATGTTAATTTAACCTTCTAAAAGGTCTGCTGCCCTGAAGTCATTAACCCAATGGTTTGGAACAACTTTGGACAGTCTGTTTTTCACTAGGAGTGTAGCCACTTATGTCTTGAAAAGCTTCAGGCGCATATAATTATGGCAGCTTCCTTTTAAGCAATACTTTTAATCCTGTAATTATCTAGATGACACATTCAGGAGCTATTAGAAAGGATGTCTAAAATTAAACCTTATTTTCAAGAAGAGTGGCTCCTTTCTTCTCCTCCTCTACAGATAAGGATACTTTTTCCATTCCATTCTGTGAACTAATAAAACCATCATGAAGAGCCATAGAAAAAAAAAAAAAAAGGTTCTCCTTTGATTGCAAGTGCAACAGAACAGCATTCACCAGTCTGCTCTGAGGCTCTCAAATCCCATCAGAGTTATCTTTTTCCAAACAATATTTAGGGACTCTGTCATAATTCCATTGTTAGACTGCAGTAGATCAAAACCTTTATGAAAGGTGGAATCAAAACAAACCAGAAGAAAACTTCAGACATGCTTATATGAAAAAAAAATATTTTTATTAATCTATCTGCTCTTCAGAATATTTTTCTTCAGCCTTACCTTGGTATTACCTTACCTTTGATATTTTCCTTAAATTGCCAGAATTTGATTTCCTCTAAATTTTAATCATTCAGATATGGACAACTTTTGGGAAAACTATCTTTTTCCTTCTAATATTCCCTTTTATTCTGCAGTTTAATCATCCTTTTCCTTTTCAGAACTCTTTTTTTTGTAATGTGTCCTCCAGTGTGCCCCTTTAAACCAAAAAATCTCCCTGATGAGATTTACAGCCAGAGCTGATACTTTTTTATTTCACTTCAGCTAAACTGCTTCATTTTGATGTAGTTCTAGTCTTGAAATTACATTACTGCTGTGAATTAGCCCGTCAAGGGATTTGGGTTTGTGTCTGCTTTGTGAAGCATTACATTGTGGCTGTCTGTATTTACACCTGGCACCAGAGCAGGTCTGCTGCTCACAGCTGAACCAAGAGCTGTGTTTCCTGATCCTGGTTTTCTCAAGAGCTGCTCCTAGAGGTTTTGTGCGTGAGAGTCACCTCATGTTACTTTATTTCTATGTGGCTTATGTAGAAAACGTGATGGAATGGGATGCAGTGGCTAAACATTTAAACTGGTATTCATTCACTACAGTTTATGGTTGTGTACTTTGGACATCTGCATCTGATGGTACTTTCTTAAAAACAGTGAAAAGAGGGTGCTTTTAAGATGGAATTCATTTCTTCATTTTTGGACCACATGAAGATGAGAAGAATTGCTCATGAGGAACATCCATTCTCTCTAATAACTATAAAGAGAACCTAGGATGACTAACTCAGGAGTAGCTGAGTCACTCCCCAAAATACTGAGCTCTATCCTCCATCATGTAATTATATCAATATGTACAGAGGCAGCCAAAAAGTCATGTTTGACAGATTCTCTTCTGTATTTGCACACAGATGGCTGACTTTATGCTTTCTTTAATGTCTATTTGTATATCCTATTCTGTATACTGTAAAATGGACCTTGAGGATGTTATGTCTATGGATTATTTTTCACCAAGTTTCTAAGGTAGTTATATACTATCCATCCTGATTTATGACCAGGCCACTTATGCCCATTTCTCTAGGATATTACCATTTTAAAGAAGGCCTTTTCCCTTGGTCTTAGCAATCATTTTTGAATATTGTCCTTTAAAGGTGTTATTTCTGCCTTAGTATTTGTGCTTTTTTTTTACTTCCTATCTCTGTTTGTAGCTGATGAGGCTGTTTCTACATCATCCCTTCACAATATAACAAGTTGACCCACACACTTCTCTGTTCCTATTGCTTTCCCCATCTGATGAATCCTCTATAACCTTTTTTATTTTCCCTCTTTTTTGAGTGGCAGTAATCCAGTTCCATTATTGTCTACAGTGGATCCATCCTTTCTCTCTGCACCATCAGTTTGAGAAGTTCTGTAACAAACTCATTTCTACAGCATTTTATCAATTGTGCTTTGAGATTCTGCTTCTTGGCTGCCTCTGCACATGGTCCTGGTCTTCATCCATCTATTTAACAGCTTGAACATTGCCTGCAGGCCTAAATGCTTAGTACGTTTCCAACAACATTGAAAACAGAAATTATTTTTAAATGCTTTCTGCAAGGAAGAATTATGGAGGAGAGTCTGGCAGTAGAGAACTAGAGCTACAAAATAAAGAAATATTCAAAGGGAAAAAAATTAAAGGGATTAGAGAGGTTTTGTAATTCATTAATTTATGCTCCCTGGAGAAGAACCTTCAAGGAAGCTGAAAATTCTGCTAAAATCTGACTATATTCTTTGCCTCACAGTCTTTCTTTCTATATATACCTCTTGTTCAGGGAGTGGGAAATGTTGTTTTCCATGTCACTAATGGTCGTGGCATGATTGCAAGTTTTTCTAGTGACCTTTTCTTGCTCCATGATTAATAGTTGCACCAATAACGCAAATTCATGCAGAAATCATTCAAACTCATACAACTTTAGCAAGGGATTTGATAATAAGAGGTCTTATGTCTGCTTGTTCTAGAGACTCCTCATCCATATGTGGAATTGTTCTAAATAGTTCCACTGAATCCAAAGAAATGAGAAATCTAGCCTATGATTTAAAATTCAACATATTTTTTCTATTGAGATACACCTTCTACTTTCTGAATTTGAGACCTTAATCCTGGACTGGAAGTGATGAAATCTGTCATGGAGAGGATGGAAGTACATCCATGAAAACGGCCCCTGTCTAGTCAATTTGATATCTCTGGTTTTGTCTGATTTGGAGTAAGCAGATACCCACTCAGATGTGACTTCAGGTTATTTATTTTTATTAAGTTTTATTTTGAACATAAAGAGCAAGTGAGTAAGAAACTCTTCACACTGGGTGCTGTGCAAATGTTTAATTTTCAAAATGTCATCCCTTGCTCCAAAAATTTCATTGGGGAGATACCAAACACTTGAACAATCAGACAATCAGATCAGGACTGAAAGGCTTTAAAATATATTTACAAAAATGCAAGATCCTTGACCAGACTCAGGAAGAATTCACAGCCCACTCCCCAGGTAATTTCTGACAATCAGTCCAAAAAAGGAAAATTAAACTGATTTGCCCACACTGATCTAACCTTCCCTCACCTATAGCATGAATGGGCACAAGTACAGATGCTGAGAGGGAAGAAAAGGTTGTTACTGAAGCAGTTGCCAGGGACAGAGGAAAGATGGAAACTCACAGTTCAGCAAGGTAGGTGTGAGATCTATTGCACAGAAAGGGGCTGAAGATTTAACGTTTTTTTGTAAAAAGAAAATATTTCTACTATTGAGAAATGTAGAAATAGCAATAATTGCATGAGGTACAGTGAAAGAAAGAAGGCATTGTATCAGAGACAGACACTTCTTTAAATGACAGTGAAATAGCTTACAGTTTGATTGTATAATTCCTTAAAAGCATCCATGAATCCCCATTACGTTTTAACTTCACAAAGCCTAATTCAAGTCAAAAAGTTAATGTCTAGTTCTGCTCCAGTTGTCTGTTCCCCGTTGCTGGACAAAAGTTTAAAATTTGCTAGGATCAGTAGTTATCAGAAACAAAGGAATGAACACGAAGTATATTTAGCACTTCAGAAGATTTTTCAAGTCTGAAAATGTATGTCAGTTGTGGAGAAGAACAAGAATATTTCTCATTCACTCTTTGAGCACCCAGTTAATGGAGAGATGTTTCTTGAAGGTCTGAATGGCCAAAGAGTTAAGAGAAAATAAGAATGTCCATGTCTTAGAATAGGTACATGTAATTAAACAAAGAAATCCTGGAATTTATTCAGACTCTATAACTCTTCTATTATCTTAATTAATACTGATGCTCTCCCCTTAACATACAGCCTTTGAACAAAAGATCTGAAAATGCTTCACACATTTTACATCAATAGGGATATTGAATCTTGCTTCCTGATGAAAGGGTCCTCTAGTCAGGCTTCAGTATAAACTTACTTCTTGCTGGTATTATAGGGCTGACTGTTAGAATTTAAAAACCAATAAATCCCAAGTGTTGGCAAAGAGATACATTACCAATATTTTGAAAAACTAAACTAAAATCACTGAATTTATGTCTGGTGCCTATAGGGAAATCAGTATTTAAAAAAAAAAAAAAA
>VZRQ01003712.1:40089-140135 GCA_013397975.1 Machaerirhynchus nigripectus
TTACAGACTCAGAAAGCTTCTATTAATTCACAGGAGGCAAGATGTTGTTTCCAGAATCTACAGCCAGCACACCTCAGTGATACATGCCAGGTTTGTACCCATGGGGATGGACAAAGCAATGGGAGATACAAGTGGGCTAACAACAAAGAAGATAATGGGAATAAAAACAGCTAGAGTAAAACCAAACAAAAAACAAAGGTACAGAAACACAGAGATCTCATCTGAAAAGCAGGTCACCCCCACGTCGGCTGATGAAGGTCTCTCCCAGCACCAGAGAGTCCTGCCTGTGAGCAAACTTGATATCTCATGGGCATGGCAGAAAAAACCAAAAACATCTAGGTGACACCAGGGTGAAAAAGGACATGAAGTCCAAAAGTAATCACTTAATTTGTTTTTTAAAAATACTTCACACTTTGTTTTTGAATTTTCTAGTGTGTGGAAATACATTGTATGCATGAGCATACATTCATAAGACATCATTGTGCTTGGGCATTTCTGGAAAGAAACAGAACTGAGAGGAAGGAGTTTAAAAAATTTAAAAAAAAAAATATATAGTGGTTAATACCTATTCAACACTTATTAGCTCTTAAAGCATAAGCAAGAGGTAAAGCATGTCACTTTACATAATTTGGCATCATATGAGCTAAAATACTTATTTTCCACCCAAAGTCTCATATGATAACCTCCAAAGGCTTTGTGACAAGGACTACTGCAGCACACATGCAAACCTACCATTAAATCCTTATCGTCATGCAGAGAGTAACAGGTAGTGTTCATTGGGAGTACTGCAGTCTGTCAGCCACCATCAACTGCATCTTCAACACTGCTGTCTGAGTGGTTAACATTACCTAGGCCTAGCAAAGAAGTGCAACACTTTCTTCACTATGAAACAAAGTGGAAGATAACCACATGAACTTACTGCTGTGCAAATGGAGACTGACAGCAACAGTAAGAGGACAGTCAGAATTGCTGGTGCCTTTTCAAAACTCTTTTAGAAATACAATCTTTCTCCTTGTCTCTTCTTAAATTACTACATCACCTTGAAAAAGAAGCATGGCTGTGCTGGACTGCTTGCCTCTCACTTTTCCCCAGCTCAGTGACATCAGACATCATTATTAACTCTAAATCAATTCATTGACAGAAAGCAGATGGAAATCCAGTTTTCAACACACATTAAACAAATTAAAAAGCATTAGCTTTGGGTTTGTCAAGAAAGAAATTAAATGTTATATTCTGACTGTCTGACAGCTGTTTGTCTCAAAGCATCCTGACATGATAGGTGAAATGTGAAATACAGGAACACCTGTTTGTACTCAAATCCCAGTCCCAAATGCAGTTCCCTGAAACAAACAAAGGGAATAATTGGTTGCAGATATATATATAATGTCTTGTGCAGATTACATAATTGTAATGTGTACAAGACAACACCTATGGTTCCAACCCAAATCTGGAAAGAGAGGAAATCTTCAATTTATGCTATGACAGTTGACTAAAACTTGAACTTAAAGACTCATTTCCAATTCATCCTCTTTGGCAGATGAGGCTGTGACAGCCCTGGTGCTCTTTAACACCACACCACCATAGGAGCTTTCAGCAACAGTTTCAAGGAGGACCAAAAACATTGATGTGAACAGGATATTGACGGGAGTTTACAGCTGAAGTTGTCATTGGTCCTACTAAAAGTCCATTTGCTTCCCTTCAAAAAGCAATCTCAACTTTTAATTATAAACTGCCCTAAAGCACTAACATTTTCTTCCTCATTTACCCTACTAATTAGTGCATTATATAGTGTCATTATTGGTGACAGTGAGAATGCTAATAATTAAATCTATTTAAAATGGACTCTCCCTGCTCAAAGCTATGGATCTGACCAGTTATATAGAAGAACACAACATTTCAAAAATGAAAACCTACTGCACCTTTTCAAAACAAGCACCTTGCAGGAGTTTGTGAAATGTTTCTATAGGTGAATCTTAGCAATAGTGAAATAAGAGTCTAACAGATTTCAGACCAGACTGATTAAACAAGAAATACAGTGGGAACAAGAAATGTAATACAATTGCAAAAGTTTTTGTTTGTTTACTAACTGAATATTCATCCCTCAAAGACTTTTCACATTCAGATCTGTATTCACCTATGATGAATACTTTCTACTTGAGGTTTTTCTATCGCTTGTTCTTCTAAACAGTTTCTTATTCACCCCAGAGAGGTGCCATTCAGCACAACCTGGAGAGGGAGCACAGCTGGGCCTGCGTCAAAGGACAAGTCTAAATGCACCAAGGCTCTGAGGATGCCCAGTCCTCTCAGGGCATAAGACAGAAAACACCCACCCTTTCAAACACTTTATCAATGAAACTTCAGATCAGGGGTTTTTTCAGTGAAAGAAGGATACAGAAGCTTTCCAGAGGTGATACAGCCAACATCTGCCAGGGCATACCTTGATCTGGATAAATGCCAAATAAAATCTAGGGCGAGGATAAAAAATAAACATTCATTAGTAACAGAAAAACTGAAATACCTGCTAAACTTATCTCAAATACTTTAAAACTGTAAATTCAATTTCAAATTGCACATTCAGTTGTGAGATTGTTTTGGTGTTTTCAGGTATATTTCCACCACAGTTGAAAAGCATCTCTGGGATACTTAGCAAGGGTAAGTAATATTTCTTCTGTTAATTTACAGCCAAAGTCATACATTTTATGCATTTTTTTGAAATGTCTCTTAGGACTACAGCTGTAATCTTCAGGATCTGTCTGGAAAGCAACACCCATACCTGGGGAAATGCAGAGTATCATCTATTTTCTTCCTGACACAGAAGCCCTGCTACCCAAAAAGGAGTTCCTCACAGCTGCTAAAAGAATACACTCCAATTTTTAAAAATTTTTTTCTCTTAGACTTTCAGTCTGAGATTTTGCAGATTTTAAAGGTTTTGTTAAGGGAGGGCAGCACTTTTGCCACCCCAAGGAGATGCCAACCTCCCTAACACCTTCTGCCTTTGACACTGTGAAGTGCTGCCATTGCTGGGGAATCTTCCCCAGCACAGCTTTCCCTATGAGCATTCCTCAGGTGTCAGGATCAAAAGATCCATCCTAAATTCAACAAGCATCCATAAGGGACCTACAGGTTTGGGTTTAAGCTGCCTTTAGCATTTTAAATTACCAACTCAACTGCTTACCCAACCACATTTGTCCTGAGGGGTGACTAGTGCACCAAACAGGAGTCTGATTAGGCATGAAGCCCTGCATAGTATTGTCATTTTTTGCCTCAAGACATTTTCTGTGAGCTAAGAGAAAATATCATAGCTCATTTTGAAGTATTTCTAAGGAAATGGGGGCCAGGGGAAGACAACAAATTCAATACTTACAGAGCAGACAACTACAAAGATAAAAAGGCCTGAAACTTTCAGGAATTTTAGACAGCATCTGAAACACAAAGAAACATGTATTTACTATCTGGCTAGATTAAAAACAACCTTTTCTACTCTCTTAACAGCTCTGACATTTCAGAAACATCATGGTAAGCACTTATGGGTGATACTATACCACATCAGAGTACAGACACCACAAAGCAAGGTCAGCAGGGGCTTGGGAAGCCGTGGTGACTATCAGGGCTCCAGCACCAGGTCTGCTGCCAGATGGACCTCAATGCATGGGAAGGAGGATTTGCCCCTTGGAAAATCTAAGGGAAGGCTGCAGAATGAGCTGGTGCTGGGTCCTGGAACCACTTGCCCACTAGTGCTGCTGGCCCCTGACAGACCCAGATCCCCCTTAGCTCATTCTTGTCTCTCCCAGAGAGGCAAAGGAGCATTGCCATCACAGGGAGGTGGCATGGCTGTGCTGAAAGCACCGCTTGTTGCATAGACAGATGGTGTCATGACTGACTTCCTCAAACCTGGACTTAAAATACACACCCTGAAAAGTATTAGAAAAAGCAGTTTGAAGACAAGAACAAGATTTAAGAATCTTCTGGGTTTAACAGTTTCTTTTAAAACCAAATATACTTCATGAGCATAAATCTACTAACAAAACTAAATATTTTTTCCATAGCACATCTGTGCCCTTTGAAGGAATGCCCTGTTCTGGAAATGAGATGTCATAAAGTACTATGAATTGTCCAAGCTTTCTACTGAGTGTGTTAGGCAAGGACAACTCTAAATTAAAATGTGGATGTTGAAAATGCATGGTCTTGAGAGAGAAATCTTAAGACTTAGCATTTTAAATTACCATTTTTTAATCTTACTCAAAAGACAACTCAACTAAAAATTTTCTGACTGCCCATCAGTATGTTATACCGATGTCTTAATTTACAGAACCCTTTCTGTTGATTTGACCTTGTTACATATTTTCATTTTGAAAGCATCAATATTCTTATTCAATTTTTTTCAAAAGTAAACATTCAAACATTGCTTTTCTGACAGAATGACAAATGCAAGGCTTGATTTAAACCTGATGACAAGCAAGAAGGAAAACATTTCAAGTTACCAGGATAATTACTTGAAAAAGGAAGAGTGCAATAAAAAACTGCATTGACAGATGCTGTAGGACAAAATATTAAAGCAGAATAGTCTGAAGAATGTCAAAAATAATTTTTAATCACAGTGGAAATAAGTCCCTAAATCAATTCATTGACAGAAAGCAACGTAAATGACTGGAGACCCATTTTTCAAAAACATTGTTTTCTAAAGTTTCCCCCCTCTTTAGAATTTTCCAAACAGAAGCTAATAAAAACCAGCAGCTAATAAAAATGTGTTGTCACAGACAAATTGGTGCAAACGGGCTACAGTCCTCTATGAAATACAAGTGGCAACAACTTTACCCAAACTTTGCACAGCTTGAAAATCTAGAGAAGGCAGAGGAAGAGGAGAAGGAAGCCAGTTAGGTGGCTTCTTCTAGAAATTCCAAGTAGCCCTGCTCTACTGAAAAGCAAGATGGCAGAGAGAGAGGAAGAAGGTAATAAAGGCAAGAAAAGAAAGGAATGATGACAAAAGCCATTATTAGCTCTTCATCACTGATAACTTCCTTTTGGTATTACGTGATTTATAGAAAATATGTAGTGCCAGCTTAGTCATACATCCTCTATCCTGCTTGTCTGTTCTGTCCATCTCTAAATTACAGTTTCATTCTGGAATTTTGAGAATTTATTATGTTATGAATTATTAAATACTAATCCAGACTGGTTTAATTTTAACATACTTTTTATTTTTTGTTTTCACTTTGGACTTACAATTTATAATAATAATAATTAAAGTTATTATTAAAACACCCTTGCTTTTAAGATGCAACTGAAGTTAAAAAAAAAACATTAATTAAGCATTTATAAATTAATAACCACTTGTTTGTAAATAACAGAAACTCATCCAAAGGAGATGGCAAAATGTAATTAAAACAAAGTTTTGGAAATGGTTTCAATTAATGTAAAATTTAGAAGGGTCTTTTCCTCCCGTCTGTTTGTTTTCATGGCATTTCGTATTAGGGAAGCAGCACTTTTAACAGCTTACATTTGAGATGTGATCAGCTTTTGACTCACCCGTGGTTTGCAATCTGTCTCTTCCTACAGTGCTAATCTGGCGCGGTGATGCAAGTACAAGCCCTGTGCCAAATCCTATGCTGGTATATGCCTCCAGCACAATCCTATTTGACTTCAGTTGGAAATGCATGGAGTATAAAGCTACGAAGGATTTTACTCCCTCTTCTAAGCCAAATGATTTTTAGTCTGATCTGCATATGGTGTCGGGCAGTTTAGCTTCATTTGCTATCTCAGCAGAGTTATGCTGATTTACAACAGCCAAGGAGATGATCCCATATGTACAACCTGCACTTTAGCACTCAAAATATTTCAAGGGAAGTTCTGCCAGAAAAACATGCACCTCCCCAGATTATAAACCCATGCTCCACCAGAAACAATGGATTTCACACTCCCATTCGACACCTTTATTACATCAAATACCAGGGAAATCTACCACAAATGTGAAGAAAGACACCTGCCAAACTGCTTCACATATGCTCACATTGCATGAACTGCAGTCATTGGAATTCTCCTGCTCCATTTGTTCAGCAGCAGAGCAGGAGAGCACAATACCATATGCACAATGAGAGGAAAACAATTGTGAAGTGATGAGCTAAGGCAGCGTACAGATTGGGAAAAGATGCATTGACATCCCTCTGGAAAGGCACTGCAGATCAACAAGGAGGTGAGGACCAGCCATGCTGGGCTCCATGAAAACCCTGCAGAGCTGTCTGCAGACACCAAACCAAACTAGAAAAAGCATTGAACCTCTAGAAGCAGCAGCAGGAATTAGTATCCAAGATTAAAGGTTTTGCTAGTTAAATTCCCAGCAAAAATATCCTGAGAAAATCTGAAGTTAAACCCTTATCATATTGCTATCTTTTAATATATTAACATATTCAATTTCCTCCATGCCAAAATGTCTTTCCTCCATGTCTAAATGACATAAACGACTACTTTGGGGTAAAGAGTGAAATGTATTAATGTTGTCCAAGACAGAAAAATGCTTAGTTATATTTTGCTTTGTGTATATGTGAAAAGCTACTGTAATGACTACAGAAGAACTTTTACACACATTTTAATTAAAGTGAAGCAACAAACACTGAAGAAAACAATGCTGTGGAATCAACCGTGGGGCTTTTAAAAAATGGTTTCAAAGAAATTTTAAAAGCAATATAGAAGGTATTTAATTACAAATTTAAAACAGGTGCTATGATTGATTCTTGTTAGAAAAAGGGGCTATTGATCATTATGTAGTCTGTAATCAATTTCAATCAGTGGCAAGATACAGTCTAAATATTGAGTCCTATTTTGTTAATTTATATAAATAAAACATTTTCTAGACATCTAGGCATAGAAAAAAATACATGCAGAAATTAAAAAAAAAAAATTAAAGTTTGAATTCAGACCTCATCTTTGATAAATTGAACTTGACATGAAGGTTGTCCAAGATTTCATATTTCTCAGAAGAAGCAGATCTGGGAAAACTTGTCATTTCACTTTCCAGCTGAAACCTTTGCTCAAGTTCTGCAGAGCTGTTGTCCCATGAATCATCATCTGTGGTAAAATCTGGATTATGAAGGGCCATACACTGCAACCTGTCACGCATTTTCAGTAAACATAATAAAACAAAACAGTGTTTTACTTCAACAGGTAGTAGATGCAACTGACCTTACAGAACCTTAGGTTCACTCTGAGAGATTTTTATGGAAAATTTCATAGAAAGAGTCTGAGTTCCCCTTGGTGACACAGCTGGGTAGACTGGGGAGCAAGAACAAAGACCCCGTGACATCTAGGTGCACCTGAGAGAACCAGTTCTCTGAAACACCACACAGACGTACTTCAGGATTTGGTGTGTAAGCTCCTTTATCAGGACCTTCCCTATAGTTCTGCTTTGTCTTTCAGTGTGCTTTGTGTAACAGCACATGGAGGAAATAAGAGCACAGAACCTGCAGCTGTCTATGCTTGGGGCTCTCTAATCACCCTGACCTCAGACCTTACATCCTTCCCTTCCCTTTTTTCAGGCCCTTCTCTGCTACAAAGGTCCTCCAGAGTAATACTCTGCTTACAGCCCCTGCTATTCACTTTATTTCCCAGCAGGTTTGGTGTTAGGATATAAGAACCACATGCAATTAAATAGAAGAGAGCTTAGGAAAAAATGTTTTGAGAAAAATGAAAGTAACTCACCCATTTTCCTCTGAGGAAACCTTCAGTAGTGGTGTCTTCTCTGTAAAACCAGTGGTTTTTGACCTCAAGCTGAATAATTTTGAAAAATTGAAGTGATATCTTTGGAGGGAGAAAAAAAACCAGAATAGTAAGTATGCAGTAAAATTATTCACTACAGATCTACAGAATATTTTGCTACAAGTCCATCTAATTAGTTAAATACTCTTTAAGAATGGTGACCACCTAAATTAGAGTTTTCATTACGTTTGAACTAGACATGGTAGTTACTTCCTCATACTCAAAGGGGATTCATTCATATAAGTTTACACTAGCATACTTCATAAAATATGAGAGAATAGAAGAATTTATTTCCCATAGATGTTATTTGAGACATGAATCACAATCTACAAATCCACTAATCTCTACAGTAACCTTGGTACTTTTGGTATTAGGGAAGAAAATCTGAATACAAGTACTTCATTTCTGCAGCACAATCCCTTCCAAAAGGTTTCTGTCAAGTCTTGGTCCTGGTGTTGCAGATAATTAAACAGAGTGTAAGCTACGTCTTGCCATAATGCAGCTTAGCATTGTGAAAGAGCTTTCTGATAAAGTATAAATCCCCAAACTTAAGAAGCAGCTGAAGACAATCAACCACAATCACCAAGGTCTGGCTTTGGGGCAGGCTTCTGGGAGAGACTAAATAATTGAGCCATTTTAGAACATCTTCCCGTGACCAGGCTCTTTCTGAGACATTTCCAATCAAAATCAAGGTTATTCAGGTACACTCAGATTTATTAAATTCAAAACTGTAGCCTCCCACCACCAGAAAGTTTCAAAGAAATATGCTAGATATACAGTCAAAATGCAGATCTCAGTACACATGGAGGAAACCCACTTGGAGGAAACCCACTTAGAAGAAACCCAAAATTTCTTCTACTATTGTTGGACTGTGAGGGGAAAGAAATGATAAAATCATAAGACTACTAAATAAATACATAAAGGTGACTGGTTATTCAATCTTCTAAATATAAGGACAGTTCAAAAAGAAGGATTTGCTTATTTGACTTTATAACACGATGGAAGACGGTGATGTTTCTTGCAATTTGTAGAGCTGTGTCTGAACTCCGACTTTGTAAAATTAAAACCTCCAGGAACTGCTTCAGCTTGTTTGTTCAGTAGTGTTTTCAGTCAGAAGATGTTCTAGGTGCAGAGCAATTGGATATGGTTATTTCAGCCTTGAGTGGCCACAGCACTCATTCAAACTCTGCTGTAAGCCACAATTTCAGTCTCAGCAGAAGAGAGTGAATGAGTTGGAGAGATTGAATTACCCAATACCTCAGGTCAAATGTTGGGCAGATTACAACTCAGGGTCTACACTGCACTTAGACTTTGTCTGTGAAGAGATGATTGCATACTCTGAAGCTATTACAGTGCTTACTTTTTTAAGCAGGAGAATATCATTCACCCAAAAGAAAGTCTAAGTGGAGAAACCGGTATTTTGAAGCAAGTACTCTTCTAATGTCATCATGACTTTTGGTGTAAAAGTCTACCTAGAGCTTTTACAAAATGGAACCCATAGGGATAGCAAGAACACTATCAGGACTTTAAATGTGTGCTCACCAAGCATTGCTGATATGTTCCTGGCTAATCCCAGCATCCCACTATACTCAAAGTCTGCATCCAAAGGGGGCAATTTTGATAACAATTCTGATGGTGGACCTTGAATTTGTGCGTTCGGAAATTTGACTCATGAAAAGACCATTTAGATGTTTCTACTTTTAAACACAACAATGACACTTGTTCCACAGGGAAAAAAGGCTTCAAATGATACATGCTGTTCTGATCTTACCTCACCTTGTTGTCAGAGACTGAAATATTATGTTTATGGCTCAAACATTTTCATGAAGGACTTTTAAAACTGTGTTACGAAAGCTGCAGAGAAGACTACCACACCCTGAATGGGGCTACGCCGCTCACTCATGAAGATGAGATAAAGTAACAGCTCAGGGCTGGGGACATTCACAAAGCACAAGCTTAACACCTTCAGGGTGGAGATCACAGCCCCAGGGCTATCAGCTGCCAGGCCTGCACAGACCTTTGCACCAAAGGGTGGGGGGAGAGAGGCTTTGGGTGTGTTGGAAAAACCTCTGGTCAGAGGCACAGTGACTGCCCACGCTCCTCTGTGCAGACCAGCTCAGCCAAGGGGCCCTTCAGCTGGGGAAAAGCTGCATCCATGTGAAGGACAGCAGAAGGGGGGTGTCATGACCCATCGAAGACCCCCTAAAGGGGTCCCGAGACCCTGCATCAGAGATGATGCAACAGATCCACAGTGTTAAACTGGCCCCCTGCAGGGGAGACACGTGGGTGTTCCCACCTTATATATGCTCCCACCCAGAGCGTATATTAAACCATGGGATTCTACACTCTTCGGCATGTGGCGGTGTGGTGCTGCGCGACGGCAGCAACGGGGGACCCTCACCACCAAGAAGACCAGACGGAGGGGAGCAATGAGATGTCATTGGGACCCTTGGAAGGGTGATATGCTTCCACCTGACCCCTGTCACCCCTTCCTGTCCCCCCACCCCCCCCAATGCACACTTTCTTTCTTTCCTTCTTTCTTTCTTTTTCTTCCTTCCTTTTCTCTTTTTTTTGCTTTGCCTCTTTTACCATTAAATAAAATACATCAATTTTTTTGACACCAACATCTAACCTCGTTTGGTTTTAATCACACATTTTGGGTATATTTTAAACCTTCTATTCAAAATATACCCAAAAAAGTTCTTTCTGTTTTATACACAGGGACTTAATTTTCTTTGCTCTTCTGGGTTTAAACAGGATCGTAACACTTGTGCACACCATTAAGCTTTCCACAATTCCTTTTATTCTTTTCCTCCTAGGATGTGTAAATTCTGAGACTAGTAACCAGAACACTTTCTATTAAAACTTCAGTTTTCTTCTAATTGTTAGGGGTTAATACCAACATTGCTTTGTGTTACACAGGTATATGTGTATCCACTGACAATCCACACCTCAGCAGCTCTTCACCACTACTGTGAATAACCAGTTTGCAAAAAGTGCTGAAGGGCAAAGCAACCACAGGAATGGCAATGAGAAAGAGAGGGTAAAGGTCAGGTGGAAGGTGGTTTAAGTGACAGAACCTGAGCTGAAGAATCCAGAATGCTAGTTAAAGATATCACCTTCACTTTCTTCTTACACTTAGTTACCCCCACTTGCTGGTATAGGTCCTGTCACTTTTAAAAGAAACTGTGGAGCTGAACAGATGGCCAAGAATGACGAAGACAGTAAAAATGGAAAAGGTCTTCAGATAAAGTAAAAACAATTAGTACATGACAACATCAATTTGCAGAGAATAAAAACACATGGACAAGAACAAGCAGCAGGAAACAGCCAGGCTTGACAAAACAAAAATAATTAGAGAAAAAGCAGAAGAGCCTCAACTCCCCCATGATGTGATTACTCTAATTAAAGAATGAGAGTAATATAAACAATAAAACTAATTAGGGCATAAAGGAATCTTGAAGGCTGAAAGCTCTAGAAAGAAAAGTTGTAAAAATATCATCTAAAAAATAGCATGGATTATAAAAATTAAAGTCACCCTTGAATAGAGAGCCTAGTGCCCGTCTGTGCCCCTCATACTTCTGTAGAGATGTATAGGTGCAATTTGACCATTCACTTAATCCAAAGGTAACAGATCATCTGCAACCAAAACTTTGGAAGGCCCAAAGACCCCCTGATGATAGAGCAAGAAGTCTGCAGTGCTTAAAAAACCATCTTAGCATCATTCTTGGTGCTCCTAAACTCTGCAAGTAGCTGGTAATTGGGACACTGTGTAATAGGAAACAAATCAAAATTTAACACATTTCAAAACCTGGGGTCAGCTCACACTTTGAATATTTCTTCCTGATCAAATAGCTAGAAACTTCCATTATATCCACATGGCAGAATGGAGTGCAATCCACCTCTACTGAGCAAATCAGCAACATTACCAAGAGGCTAATCACCAGGTCAGCCCATTGTGGATAGACCTCTTCACAGGATGAGAAGACCACTCTGGATTTATACTGTGTGCAGGCAAGGACCTGATAAGCTGGACACCGCTTGTGTTCACAGTTCTTCTCTCACGGTTCAAAAATCATTAGCATTTTTTACATCCAATATGAGAATCATGGAATAGTTTGAGTTGGTCAAACTGGCCCTCTGGAGAGGTAGAGCGAGAGCAGGAGACAAAAGAAAGAGATGTGGGAGATTCCAGTTGCTCCCACTGAAGGGCTGATGACTCCTCAGACATTAGTCAGAGTTGGTGGCTGAAGTGGGCCTGCGGTTTTCACCTACAGCACAGCACTGCTTCCCATTATCTGCTGGTGATACCTTCCTGCCATCAAGCACTAGACCTGCACTCTGACCACATTTTCAGGCATTTCCTAATGGTGTTTACACCTGCAATTTTAAGCAAAAGGAAAAGGAAGACTTTGTGGTGGGCACTGATGTTCAGCCATAAGCACTGTTTGAATCCCAAATGCACTACAGCAAAGGACACCGAAAGAAATAAACATCCTACAAGAGCCTGAGAAAGCAAAAAAACCATACTCATCCTAATTAGGCTGCAAACACTTAAAATAATCACTAGGTCTGACTGGAACCTATTATTTATCCTTGTAATGAAAAGACTAATCATGCTACACAATGTATTGCTTTCAATCCTTATAATAAAAAGGATTCATTTTAAATACCAGCTAATATAATGCTTCATCTCCCATATGCTATGTCATGCACACAACTATCAGTTGGGGAGCTATGCCTATAAAAACAGAAAACAATAATTCTCACTTCCACGGGAAAGATTTGGTCAGAATTGAAAAAGAGGTGAATATATATGGAAGCATATATATTATGAAAGAACATCAACAGTTTTGACAATAACTTACTAAAAATTTCACTATATAAAAAATTAAAAGCAGAATCTCTTCGGGGAAAAAAAAAGTTAGCTTCCCTGAATTAGTAATCTAATTCTAAACTAGTAACTAAAACCTTTATAAGCATGAGGTTGCCTTAGACAAAAGCTCAAGAATACTACTGAGACAAGAGTTTTAACAAATACAACAACTAAAGCAAAGTTTCCTGGAAGAGAAGAAGTCCAGAGTGAAAATATGACAGATAATTAATCATGCAGGAGATTAGTCAGAACAGCGTGAATATAATTTATTGTTTCTACATTCTTTTAGAAACAAGTCTAATTTAAGAAGCTTCATTTTCCCTGAGTAGAAAACATTTATACAAATCATATGTAGTGAACTAATTACTCTTATCATAACTGTAAACAAGCATAATGCAGAAATAAATTAAAAAACAGAGTTAAGGAAAAAAAAAAAAAAAACAGCAAAGAAAGAAAGCCCACTGAAAACACATTCTTCCACCAGACCTGATACTTGTGAGTTTCTGATAAAGTCCACTTTTTGGGGAACAGTTACGTAGTACAAACTGTGCTGACCAACATCATAGCATTCAGCTCTTAAAGCTTTACCTTTACTGTGCACTAAGCAGCTGTATGCATACATCTGGCAACTTTATGAGATACATGTGCCCACACAGAGAAACAACCCTCCGTGATGATTTCTCCTCAACAGTAGCACATCATGGGGGAATTGTTATGACTACCCATCACAAATGAAGTATGCCCAGCTGATACAGTCAGAGTCAAGGGAAGGATCAAAGACTCCAGAGCTCACATCTCTAAACAGGTTCCAGATGTTTCCTGACGACTGCTTTATGTAGCTTCATCAAATAAGCAAATAACCTCCAGACCCTTTAAACCCATGCACCATTAAGATGTCAGAAAAAATTATCAGTGAAAGCATTACTTAATACAGACTCATTTTCTTCTTGACTTTTCTAATTTTCTATTAGATAGGACCATACAGGATCCTGCTGAGGGATCCCCAGAGAGAGATCCTGAAGGGCTGGCACTACCTGATACCTGTGAGAGGTACAGGCAACTGGCAGGTCTCGTGTTGAAAGACACTGAAGTGCTGGAATGTGTCCAAAGAGTAAATAAGGTGGTGAAGCATCTAGAGCACAAGCCTTATGAAGAGCAGCTGAGAGAACTGAGGTTGTTTAGTCTGGAGTAAAGGAGGCTCGGGAAGACCTTATCTCTCCCTGCCTGAAGGGAGGTTGTAGCAAGGTGGGTGTTGGTCTCTTCTCCCAGGAAACAAGTGACAGGACATGAGGGAACAGCCTCAAGTTGTTTCAGGAAGAGTTCAGATTTGCTATTTGGAAATATTTTTTTCACAGAAAGGGTTGTCAAGCATTGACTGCTCACGGAAGTGTTAAGTTACCACCAGGTAACTCAGGTATCTAAAAGATGTATAGATGTGGCACTCAGGGCCAGGGTTTACTGGTGTTCTTGGCAGGGCTGGGGAAACAATTGGACTTGATAATCTTAAAGGTCTTTTCCACCCTAAATTATTCTATTATTCCAAATTGAGAAATATATGCCATGCCAAGACCCCAGACAATTAAAGAACGTGCTTAAGAAATGTGTAGAGAAATGTGTGCTGAGCTTATTCTAGATGGAAATGGTTCCTTACATAGGGCACGCAAAATGTGCTTGCTTCATTCACTTCTGCTGGATTTGGAGAGGGAACATGTTCTGCAAGGGCAATTTTAAGTTCAAAATAGCCTGGAAAATAGAGTGCTTCCTGTGATTTCTGTTTTAAAATCAAATTGGGCTTGGTGGGGTTATTGAACTTCTCTGAAAAAAAAAAAAATTCAGGTGTCTCCACAATTTGGTCATTTGTTCACCTCAAAACTCTTTGCCTGCCTCTGTCAGGGAAGCTCTCCATCAAGAAGATATCAAGGGGTAACTAACAGACCAGGACCTCACTGCCGTGGGTGAAGATAAAAGGAAGGACTTAACCCTTAAGCTGCCATGAAGCATTTCTTACTCTACCTCAGAGGAAGCGTTCTCCAGGCATTTTCTGCTCCCCTGTGAGGGCATCATGAGGTCCACCTGCCCTGTGCGAGGGAGCCAGGAGCAGGGAGTGGCCGTGGGTCTGGCAGGGCCATGATCTTCCCAACCAGGGCCTGTCCCACAGCACCCAGCAAGGGAGCAGGGATGGAATGGGGATGGGGACACAGGTCAACCCTGATTTCATGACCATCCAGTAGGACCACAGTGACACGGCAGGTCCAAAAAGCCTGCCATTTGAAGGGGTGAGAAGTTGCACTGAAAAGAGTATCTGCTGTTTCCTCCTCTAAATTTTCTGCTGCAGCAAAGAAAATTGGAAAGCTACAGGAAACCACATGGAAAACTGCAGACAGTCTGAAGGAGAAAATAAATTTCAGGAGCAGATGCTGCCAAAAGAGTTTAGCTGTTAGCAACTGCCAGCAAGCTCCAAATTTGAAAAAGGCATCAGGAGCCAGTATGGGTAGTGGTCCAAATTCCAAGCCCCCAGTTTCTCTATGGATTAATCTGATAACCTGTTGAGAGGTATTATCTGCAAATGCTGCAGGGTATACTGAAAAATGAGTCTGCAATAGGGAAGCAATTTATCAGGGACACTTAAAGCATGACTGCACTTGTGACAATTTAGTATATTCTGCAGGCTTGGCTTTTAAATGCCAGCATTTTTCTTTGGCATTCACAATGGGCTTTTACCTTAACCAGCTCTGCTGCTAACTGAACTCATGACGAACAGAGGGGGATCACACCTTTTTTCTAGTCCATAAGGGAATTCGAAAAATCTCAAACATTGGGAGTGAGCACAACTTAATGCTTTAACTTTATATCCGACCACACTCTCTTAAAGATGCAACATGGAGTGCTTGGATGATGGAAATATGAACAGAAGAGTAGGTCTGAGATACAACTGGATGATGTAACCATCTCTAGAGAAGGTTGTTATTCGTCAAGCATCGAAGTGATAGAATGTTGTAGTCTCAAAGGTTTGGGGGAACATATGTTGAAGCAGGAAGATTTACTTAGAAACCAGCTGAATTCAAGAATTATGCAAGAAAAGGAAGCACTATTAAAACAAAATTACTGGCCACTTCCCAGATGAAGGAACACCTTCATACACAACAGTGAGGCACGATTTTGATAAAATTTTCCTTAATTCAAGAAGTGTACTAACAAGCTGTGACATGCTTTGATTCTTCTGGCCTTGTATAGTCTTACAATATATTCTTATGCCACTCACCCCAGTTTTGGAGACTGAAAAGAGTAATTAGTTAGCTATACTTAGAGATCAAGAAATGGAGAATCTATTTTTTTCCTTTTTTAAGCATTTCTTTGCAAAGTGTAGTTCTATATGTTTCATTCCAAGAATTTGGATATAAGATTATTCATAACTGTAACTTTTAGATAAAAAAAGACTTTGTCACTAAAAAAAGTCTCCATTCCTTAGAGTTAAAAAAAAAAAAAAAATCCAGAAATTAACAAAAAAAAAAAGCTCATTAACAACATGAGAAAATGTGCCTGATTTCTGTGCCTGGAGGTGTTACAGAGGCAGGCCACTGCACGGCTTTAAAAAAATCAAATTGTCATCAAATTAGGCTTTGTTTCAAAAAAACCCCATATGATGGATCCAAATGATTGTAAACTTGCTGGGTTTTTGTCCAGCAAGTAAACTTTTTTAAAACAAGTTTTTGTAAACTTGTATTTTGTCCTTTGGTCACAATAAAATGAAACAAGGTAAGTTCAAGCATACTCATATCTGTTAAATAGTCAGGTATTACAATATATCTAGGACAATTTATGTAGCCTTTATGTAGATCCTGACCTAGGTGGACTGGACCGAGCAAAATGCTGAAATTTGCTTTAAAACTGGAGCCTGAGACTCAGTAACAAAGAAGAAACAGCAGTAAAATTTGCAGATAAATACTTTCTAGTAGGAGAGATAGCTGTCATATTTTGAAATAACACTATTAAGTTGATAAAATAATGGATGCTTTTTTCACTTGGAAGTCCTTCCATTATATTCACTTTTTAAAGTTAATTACAATGGAGGTACTAAGAATTCCTTTTCAGGTTCTGGCTGAGCATAAGACACTGAGGTTTTTCATATAAGCTTTGCCTTCTGAAAGTCTGGTTGAGGAGAGTTACAGTCACTGGCAAGAGAGAAATCTCTTCAAATAATTTTCATCCTCCAAATCTCCCATGTTGTCTATGCAAGGAACCTGGGGAATTACCTCTGTGGCAACAGAAAGACTTTTTCACTGAATAATATATAAACCTTACACAAATAATCTCTATATAACCGTGTAATAAAAAGTACTTTTTTCATGCACATTTTATTTGCACTTAGATCAAATCTCTTTTTTCATACAGAAGAGTTTTCATGAAAAAAGTTATTCAATGTTGCTTAAGTATACAAAAAAAATCTATCAACAAGTCCTTCCAAACATGACTTCCTTATAACTTCCTTACAAGTAACTTCCAAAATAGAGCAATTCCACATAACTGGTAATTTGCATTCCACCTTGAGTTATATCAGAGACAAAAAATTTCAAAACATTGAAAATCCCAGAGGAACAAATTAAACAAACCAAACAGAATAAAAAGGCAGCTCATAACAATAAAATATTTTCTCTTATATTTGGATGATATTCAGCTAAATCATTCAAGAATAAATGCAGTTTTATCTCACAAAGATGGTGCTCTTCCCTGAAACAGTCCTCCACTAAGATTGCTGTTACATATTAACATACACCGTTTACAAGTCTCAGGAACTTCATTCCATAGCCTTGGGTTCTGGTTTGCTACCTGACATCTTTTTCTGCCTTAAAAGGCCTTATATATCTAGACCCTCAAGTCTACAGTGTCAGAGAAGGAGCTTCTAATCTGTATTAACAAGCAGCTTTGAAACACAGATTTTTGATTCATTGCTGACCAAGGGGAGAAAAATTTAAAACACAAGATTGGAGTCCATGAACACATTCAACTGAAATTCTCAAAGTAAAAAGAAGGAGGGGAAGAAAAACAACCACCAAACAAATCAACCCGAACACCAAGGATTATAAATAACACATTCCAAAGAAACTCTGAGAACTGGATTGTCTCATGCAGGGTAGCATGCAAATGATATTCGGCAAGTCCCCCCTAAAGCAGGGAAACTGACAACAAAAACAAAGAATAATAATGCCATTTCAGCTTCCCTTTCTCCTGATTTAAACTCTAATCCTTCTCCAGGTAAGAACATGCTGCTGTGCACTGAAAAGCCAAAAACCAAAATCATGCCTCTCAGGAAATTTCATAAGGAAATGCGTCTTCTTACATGGCCGACGGCTTTGTTCCTGCAATATAGTTTAACTGAACATCATATTTCTTAATACACTTCTTCCCTCCCTGTCACACAGATGCCAGACTCTTTCCTCTCAGACACCGCAGTTACTTCTACCTTACACAGAATGGAGTAACCTTAGTTACTCCACAGTCTCACAGAGGTGACTTCCTTCCATATTGTTCCTGAAATAGCACATTCTTCATGAGATATGTCATAATATTTGTTATGTATGTTTTAAAAATTAGCACCATCCCAAAGCTAAATAAATCCTCGACACTGATCATCAAAAAACAGATAGGACAATAACTCTTCACATACACATGAAAATCTCTGGCCACACCAAAATGAGGTTACATAAATAAAACTCCATTCTGTGCTCCAGAAGGAAAAGAAAGTAGAAAAGGGAAAGTGTCAGTGCCCCTGACTTAAAAAGAAAATTCTTCATCAAGGATTATCTGCAGAAAAAGGGAAAGCCCATGCTGACATGGCTGCCCTATGTCTGCAGCTTCTGTAGCAGCAGAGATGCAGTGGAGCACAGATAATACAGACGGTTAAAGACAGAAGAAATTTTACAAGTGTTTTGATTCCTCAAGCAGATACAGTGCCTGAATAATCTATTAATTTTTCAATCAAAAACACTCATTAGCATTCTTAAAAGGATGAACCAAAACCACTACTTAAATGTTAAAAAAGCAGTTCTTGTCACTTGCCATGTGTTGAGCCAGACAGTTATGCAGCTATTTATCAATTCAAATGGATCAAACAGGGTTTGTTGAACCTGTTCTTGAACCAACAGTGCCTCCAAATAAGAAAAGCTTGAAATGTAAGAAAAAGTGCTAACAAACACAGTTCTTGCATATATTTTTTTCAATAAAACAACTCCAAAAATTGTTGACAACAGTTACTGCATCAACAACTCTCTTTTTATACAATCTGCACAGGCACTTCGCAAAAAGAAATTATCCACAGAGTGTAACCTAGCAGGAAAACTGAAGGATATTGTGACAAAATGGAAATGCAAAGGAGCCAAGTAAGTGGATACTCCTGGCAGCAGAGCAATAAATAAAGTAATAAAACAAAGCAAACAGCAAACAAACAAAAAAAGACACTAAAGTTCCCAAAATCAGACATCATTATTGAAAGTTAATGCAGGCAAGCAGCCCTTCTGCACCTCAAGAAACAACACAGAATAATGGCTGTTCCTCTACAAAAAAATAACAGTTTAGAGCAAAAATAATGTAATCTCATTTGAGTCATGGCATCTAGAAGTAGTTTACAATTGAAAAGAAATGTTTTAAAAACCAACAAACAAAAAACCTTTATGAGAAGCAGAGGTCCATGGCGGGTTGTCACAGAGAAAAAAAAAATCATTTTGTACTATGTTTAGATTATGGAATATGAAAGTTAGTTAGAATAGTGGAAGAACTGAAGCTACAGGAATTATTTCCTCCCGTAGCATTAGGAAAAAGCGTGGGCTGAAGAGAAAAAATAACATGACACACAGCAGAGCTAAAAGAACGGATTTTAACTTAAACAAACTTAAGAAAAAATCACATTTTTGAAAGTGATTTTAAAAATCACAAATTTTTAAAAGGGCATTGATTAGAAAGGATGGGCTTTATTTACATTTTTTATTCATCACAAGAGGTATGGCTGCAGTCTCAGCTCTGAAGTATTATTCCAGTTAACATATTAATTGATTTTGGTCAATAACCAAATGCTGTAAACACAGTAGGACAAATTATGCTCCTACTTGCAACTTTATTGTTAATGAAGGCTAAATGTGGTACAGACCATGACACCCTGAAGATCTCATTCCTGAAGAGATACAGATGCAGCACAGGTAGGATCCAGATGATGAATTTTGCATCCAAATAAATAAACTCCATTACATATAAGGAAGCCAGTGTCAATACTTAATTTAGATTATCTCAATGTATTATATGTATGACCTAAATCTTCTCATGTTCATCTAGAGTTAAGAAGTATGAAGAGCCAGGATTCTTTGTTCTCCAACCTACCTGCTTAAGCCTAAAACATTTTTTGGATTGGCATATCAAGAAAATTAAATTATCAGTCCTACTCCAAATTGTAAATAGATTGGTATATTTGTTAACTGCTTTTCATGTAGCATTCATGTGTGCTCTGCCTCACAAACATCAGATTTCCAGCTGAAAGAAAGCATGACAGGTCTAACAACATCAGTATAGCTCTGTCAACTTTTGCTGACAGAAAAATAGATTCAAAACTGTGATTAGTACAATGTCCATACATACAAATCCATATGTGACAAATCCTCTTCTACCAAGGACAGTCTGTCTTCTGTCAAAATAGGCAAGTTGGAATATTTCTGGCTGTGTAACCCTCTTCAATACTTCCATTCAACTAGGAACAGGTTTGTAAGGAGTGCTTGTTGCCATTTTATTTATGGTTAAATACAATAGTTTTCCAAACACTGATGTTCGAAGGTTTTACTCTGAAATATCACTACTTCCTACAGTTCTGATTTAGCTTATTTTTGGGCACGTACTACAATATGCCAAGTAGATGTGACCCAAAAATAACATCTAAAATGCATGAATTCCATTGCACCACTTTGGAGAGCATTTGTTTTCATTGGCCTGCACTGGAAAGCACTGGGAGACCCAACATACCGCAAACAGAGTAGCATGGCAAAGAAGATATGTGCTGCCAATGGCTGCAACTAAAAAACAGGCATTTATATAATATTATAACACAGCCCTTCTCTTTTAGCTTACACGATTAAAGACACATCAGAGAAAACAGAAGGGTATTTTTTGTTACCCTCATTCCGGGTTTATTCTTCCTTTTAGCTCCTTTACTCTTCCTTTTAGACAGATTCACTAAATTCAGGTTCATCCTTTTCACTGTAAGAGGTTTACATGCTGAACCAGCTGTCAATAGACTTCTAAAGAGGATAGCAGGTCACATGTCATTGACATAGCTGAGGAGGTAGAGTTGCTCTTATCACCTCTAGGAAGACTAGAAACAAAAGAGTATTTGAAACTCCTTTTACTTTTTTATTTTCTTGGCAGCAGAGAAAATAAACTGCGTAAGACCACAAGAGTGGGAGGACAAGTCACTGCAAAATATTTACTTACCTTACTCAGGATTAGACCTCTTACAATAAATTCCTCAAAAGCATAGTATTTTCTCCTCAAACACCAAGAGCAAAGCCCTGCCAGATATATCAGTTCAATGTGACTGCCAGTGTGGCCATCTGAGGGAGATGCTTTCATACTCCCCCACTGCCAGAGCTCCAATTCAGGCAAGGGAGTCCTTACAGAAACTCTGCTCAAGGATACCAGGGAGCTGATGGCAGATGGATGGTGTTTGCTGTCCTTACTGACTAGCACAGAAAAGACAGTAGCTCTGAAAGAGTGAGTGAAGCCTTCAGCCTTTCACAGCTGCTTCTGAATGATGCTAATTCACACAGTACTGACTCAGTAGCTTCTGCTCCACTTTTTAAAACTGAGTGGCTGTAAGTGCCCATCTGTTTTGTATTTCACCCTGTCCAAAAGATATAATATAAAAATATGCAAAGAAAAAAATTAAAAAGCAAAAACAAACACAAGTGCAATTACTTCTGAACCTACCCAGTTCTGACAGCCCTGGCTCCAGCTGCTGGTGCTGTCCTTGATGTAGCTCTGACCTGCTGGGAGCAGAGCTCTGCGTGGTCTCTGACTGCTGCTGGTCCATTAGCACAATTATTGCAGGTTGCCCCTGCAGCCCCATTAGCCCTTATCAAGCAGAGAATTGCTTGCTTTGTCACTGTCTGTAAGCATTTTGGTGACTCATTTATCAGCTTTTGCTGTATTTCAGAGACTAAATCACTTCGGCTCCTTATGTATAGCAGGTTTTTTAAAAAGCCATATGATTTGCCAGACTACAGAGTGTGACCCTTTTTTTTTTTTACTTCACTGGCTAATTTCTCCCATCTACATTAATCTATTTTTCCATCAACTACCTTCAATTTAAAATGAACTTCAGTTCTTTACTATATGACCATCACTATCCGGGAAATTTTTGCTGCAGCTGAGAAACGATTTCCAGTGCTTTTAACACAAAAGGACAAACCATTCTGATGGTAATTAATTCTAATGAGAGAGACATTTAAAGTTTGGGGCAGACTGAAAGATCCCTATCACCAGCAGAACTATGGTCTAAAACATCTGGTCCTAACAGCAAGCTATGAAAGGAAAAAAAGGAAGGAAGGAAGTATTTCTTTCTGTACCCCCTTGCGGGGTGAGATTGTTTTATATTATGAGGACTCATAGTCTGCCGTGTCTTTATCTTGTTAACATGTCTTGCTTTTGTTTGAAAGACCAAGCTGTATGTAGTTACTAGTGCAAGATATTCAGGGTAAGCAAGGAATGCTGCTAACTTGGCTGTCTGGCTTCAAGGTTTGGGACTGACAAGTTCATATTCTTGTTAACTGCAGTTTTGGGTGGAGTTGAAATTTTTATTTTCATATCTGGGGACTGATTGCATCAGAGTCTAGCTTATAACCACAGTGCTAACTTGCTTTTACTTAAATCAATCCATAGCTCAGTATACCCTGCTCACCCCCTGTATTTCACTCTGTGTTTCACCTTCACCCAGTGTCCCTTTGTAGCTGCACGGAGGAGTTTCTATTCATCTTTTCCACTGCTCCTACTGCCTCTGCATTTTACTGATATCTGTCCATATAAATGCTTCTCCTTCCACTTGCGTCCCAAAGTTGTCTTTCTGCCTCTGGCAGCAGCTCCCCAGCCGTCTGGGCAGAGAATGAGGCAATTTTTTTGGTCAAATGTTCAGTATGAATTAAGGTAACCAAGTTCTCACCTCATCACCCTGACTATTAGATTGCAAACCCTTCCTCTCCTCTCCCTTCAGGCCCTTATATTTTCAACAAAATAATAGTCACTGGAAAGAAGAATCAAGAGTATACAAACAAAACAATGCTGATTATCAAGAAACTTTCTTATAAAATTGAATACCTGAGCTACATTTGCTGTTTAAATTGATGTTTCATTATATTTTTTAAATTACATTGAAAAAAAAAGATTGTCTTGGAGTCTGGCAGATGGACTGTGTCTAGCAGATGTACGTGGACCCATACACTTACCAGGAATTGGGAGATGTGTCTTTAATACTACTCAGAGCAAAGCACAGATTGTATATCCATTTCCTACCAAACTATTACATTAAGTGAACCCCATTAGCATTACTTCTTTTTTTTTATTAGACTGTGAAATTAAGATGCTTTTGTCCTCTTCCTCTATGCTCTGCAAAGTTCATGAGCTCCTGCTCTACCTCAGGCTCACTGAGGTCCACACCTTAAATTTCAGTGGCCCAAACTTACTGTCAAACATTAGATTTCTCTCCATCATTCCTTTTATCAACTATTTTGGCTTCACTTTCAGGTCCTGTCTTGTTCTACCCTTCAACTGCAGAGCCTGGGCCCGTGGAAAAGTTGACATATCATGCAGACCACTTACCACCCAAAAACAGTGCTGCAGTGGCTGCCTATATGCATGTCCACCTGATGCAGTAATATATGTGAGGACCATGGATTTCCAATGCTTTCTCTTCCTTCTTCCTAGTCACTGTCCATGAAAACTCAAGTGTTCTTCCTCACATAAAACTTTTCCATATCTACATAGCAGAAAAACTGGGACAAAACTGAAATCTTATTAATTAGTGTAACTTGTCCAGTTGCTAATGAAAAGTTATGATTTCTGTAAATCGTTTATTATGTCGGAGCTGCCACCTGCACAGTTGCACATCAGCCAGGAGCAAAGCACACAGACCAACTTTTCAATGAAAAAGTTTCATGGAGACATGTTGAGTGCCTGAGTTATTTGCTTCATCATAGATGGCCAGCTACTCCTCATGTCAGCTATTTAAGCCCCAGGCATGCCCTCCTGCTCAACTGTGACTGGCCCTGTGCAACACATTTCCTTTCAAAGTCTGACTGACTGGTTGGCTTAACCCTCCAATGTGAAAAAAATCACTGTTGACATTAAAAGCTTTTCCTTGTTTAAACAGAGGTTTGCGTGAGGAAAGTGCTGTCCAGTCCCATCTTGTATGTGACTGGCATCTTTCCACAACTGAGCCAAGAGGTGTCTCAAAGACAAACCCCACATTACCATATTATTAACTATTAGGAAAAGAGCAGCTGCTTGCAAAATTCAGCAGCTTTGTGGAACATCATGGGCACTCAAATGAAACATTTGGCTTTTGGAGGTTAGTACACTGCAAATTTTTCACTGTGTGCCAAGCTCAGTGTTTAGCCTGACAGTTGGAAAAGTGTGAAGCAGTTAATTAGTACCCCCTAATTCTCTCAACAGAGCACTCAGAAACAAAAATTAATAATGGTGGGTTCTCGTTTACAAAATGTTCTGTCAGAGCAAAAAGCATTTGAGTGGCTACATGGGAGCAATGTGATTTTAGTCTGTCAATGGCCGAACAGAAATTTTAGTATATGACAAAGCTGAGATACTGTGAAGAATTATAAGAAATCAGCACTGATGATGAATAATACAAAGCAACAATGAAATTAAAAAACTTTGAACACAGAGAAACTTACAATGAGCGAGGCCTGTTTCTGTATGTTTCATTAACAACAGAAACTCTGTCAAAATCAGTCTTTTGCTGAACATGCCTCTTTTACTCAAATGAAGTCAAACTTTCTCCTTAAGTTACATCATATAACTACGTGTCAAGTCTTCCTTCTGTTACCACTGCAAGATACCTTTTTCCCAGGAAATGCAGAACTGCAAATTAGAATGGGGCAGCAGAACCCCACAATAACTTATTTATTTGCCTATTGTGCATAATATGGTCTTTCTTCCTACCATGAAACCTAAAGTTTTGCTAGAAGTGATTATTGCTTCTTTTAAGCTTTTCAGGCTTTGAATTTCATTATATAGCGGAGGCAACAGCAGGGAGGTTTAATCTCAGCTGAGGGTCTCAGCAGTTCCATGCCCTTACACAGTTCACTCACGATAACCTGTGTTGCAGCCACATGCTTCCATGTAAACAATAAATGTTTGAGAGGGTCTATTGAAAACCAAATGAACCAAACTAAATCAATTAGCAAAGTCGAACTTTAAAACTTCTTCAATATTATTTGTTTACTGCAGTGTCATAGCATTTAAAGATCGTCATGGGGAATCAAAACTCAGAAATATTCACTATGGATAAGAAATGGGAAGAAAGCCAGAAATGCCACCATTCAGGCAGTAAGCGAGATAACCAGGAGTCACTTGAGAATGATGAAGGTGGCGGTTTGCTGTGAAGTCATCTATCTGTCCTGCACTCTTCTCTAATGTTTGTGTGATTGACATAAAAAATCAGAATGGTTCCTACACAAGCATCCAATTATGATGTGAAAATGATGTTTTCTCTGTTTGACTGTTAAACAGAAGATGATCCCATTTTTTTCTAATAGCCAAAGATCAAAATTAGCCTTAGGATGCACCAAAAAAAGTTATTTTATTGTTTTCATGGGGGTTTTTTCCCTTAGCCTTTTCCCCTGTCTTTTAAATTGTCACATAAATTAAAGAGGCTTTTAAATTGTCACATAAATTTTACTTATTTAGACAGCAACCACGTCTTCTTGACATCTAATTCTAAATCTCATAAACGTCTTTTAAAAGTAGCAATACATCAACATAATTAAAAATCAAAATTGAGATTTATAATCCCTCATGGCTAGAGACATAACTTCACTCTCATACTGACTTTTCACTGCACAATACCTTCTCCTCTTCCAGCTTGTCCAGCTAACAGGAAATACAATTGCAATCTTTCTGCTGTTTTGCTATAAACCAAGGACTCAATAGACACTTTGAAGTCACTAACCTTCTCATGGCAAACCAATCTCCCTACTGATCCAGGGACCAGAGATTCAGGGCAAAGGAAGAGGTGGTTTTTGCTGATTGTTTTTACTTTTCATTACATCAGTGAAACTGAGGGACAGGAGAAATGCTGAAAAAAGTAGTTTTGCTTGCTGAAACACATTTTCAAGCAGACTAAAAGAAAGATTTGAGATTTTTTTTTTTTGTTATCCTGTAGGTGGATACTCTTAATGACACACAAAAAATAAAGTCTTCTAAGGACTATCATATTAAACAACCATAAAATTCCAGGGCCAAGTTCATCCAAATATAACTTCAGTGGAGTAACGCAAAGTAATCGCTTACATGGAATTAAGAATTACTGTTCACCTCATTTCTACAGATGACCTTTGATGCTCATGAACTCCTAGAGGCAAAAACAGCTGACTTCACCCCCTTCCTGTGGATCACAGAGGAAGATTTCAGATTTGGCTCATATAAAACGATGCTGTTAAGTTCTTCCCATGCAAATAGCATTGATAATGATGAGACCAAAGGGCCTCTGTGGGGCCCACATTCTGTATGTACAGAGACATGACGGAAGGGAGTAGCCTGTGTCTTTGGAGATGTCAGTGCTGACCTGAAGAGTGTTGCCCACGCTGCCACGAGCAGTATGGAATCTTCCTGCAAGGTAAGGAGCTCATGAAGCTGGCTTGGACCAAAGTCCATTGACTGTAAAAACCACTTTCATGTAACTGTAATGAGAAGGACCCTGGTCAAGCCATTGTTTAAAGGCTGAGGAGTTTGAGAGAAATGAAAAATCAAACTGCAGACTTCATTGCCATCCTTCAGTTCTTTAAAACCTGCATTTCTGATAGACCAAAGTAACCACAGTTCAGTGTAAACATACACCTAGGCCAGGTGCATTCCAGCTCAACAGGATGTCACTGGAACTCATTCATGGCCCACTTCAGAGAGTCATGCCTACACTGCCCACAGCAAGTAGGACTGAAGGAAGTATGTTGTTCACAAGAAGGCAGACAGGTTTATTTCTAGGGGAATGATACTCTGGAAATACAGGATCACTGGAGTGACCACAGTGGATGGTCCAGACCTCCTCACAGAGAGCCAAAGAAGCCTAAGGCAATGCAGTAAAACCTGGAGTCAGAAGGTACCACTCTTCAACATATAAAAAAGTAAATGAGAAGGCATTCTGACAAGCAAGCAGCCCAATAGGTACACTGACCACAAAATACCTGCAGAATTGTGCTGCAATCAAAAGGAAATCCTCAGTCCAAAATAGGGTGGACATCTGTCCCAGGGTAAATGGCCCTGCTTAACTCAAGGACACTTTCTTAAAGGTAATTTTAGAGACCGAGATAAATCCCCTGTTCCATTAAATAGATTCTTTGGAAAGTCTTGTCTCAGCGTACATTTGAAAAATTTTGAGAACTTGGGAATCTTATCCTGAAAGATAATTCAGCAATTTAAGTTAAGTAGATGCATTAAAACAAACCATACAGATGTGCCAATTTAGTGAACCACTTTATGGGGAAAAAAAAATATTTTGTCTCCTCTTTTTTTAATCACCAGTAGTTCTCTTTGCAAGCAAAAGAACAATTTACATTAAAAGCTAATTCTCATTCTAATTAAACTAATCAAACAACTTGTGACTCTGCAAAGGTTTATCCATGCTTTTATCTGCATTCTGTTGGGTATGATTTAAGGATAATTGCTCATATAGAGTGGTCATACAGGTCACATCAGTATTTTCACTCCACCTGATGTACATTGGTTAAAACACAGGCTAAGGAGAGACTGGTAAGATTAATCTCCATGCCAAAAAAAAAAATATCAAGATTGGAAGAGCAAGAGGCAAGGAGCAACAAGAAAAAATTTTGAGAGATCCTTTCCTGAACCCTAATATATTGTTACAGAAGATTAGTTATACATTTTTCTGAAAGGGAGCATGGGTATGGGTATGGCTATTTAACTGTACATCTATTCCTAAATCATGGACAGTGACTCCCGTTTATGCAACACTAACAGTGTTGGCAAAAGACTTGGAGTTACTCCCTGTGCTTACAGGAGGGTGGGCTCCCCCATGATCTAGCATTTTTCATCTCTGGCACCTGTGACCATGACTGCCAGACTGGTTCAGAGGTTCGCAGAAGTTGCATATCGCTGGTACACAAATGTATATCACTCACTGAAAAACAATAGGAAGAAGTTTAGCCAGAATGGTGAAAGCTGGTCCGTAAGAATACAAATGTGGATTTGGTTCACACGCCGGGATGGTAAATAGGAGAGTAAATAGCACTGGCATACACAGCTGTAGCAGAACAGAGGTGTGAATTCACAAAAGAAAAACCTTGTCCTCAGAGGCACTTGGTCCTTCCCTTCTCTTCCCTTCCCCCCATCCTCATATATATGTTGTACTTACCATGCTCTTTCAGAATAAGACATTAACTCATCCCTTCACATACTGAACTGAAGAACTTTTACAATATTTGATTCTGTCCGTAAAATTTCTTAGTCAACACAAAAGGATCCTCAAATACTCAAAAAAAATTTCTAAAGGACTTACAGAGCTTTTTTGGTCAAGCTGATAATTTGATTACTTTTTTAATATTTGGAAAGCGTAGCTATAATGATTTCCAATTCTCACGCTGATGGAAACACTTTCAGATGCACATTAAAACATTGACTGGGTTTGCTGTAGATTTCTATGCCGTATTTATATTGTGTGTAAGTAAGTGGCACATGAAAACTCATCCAGCTAGCCTGGCTCTCCTTTGCTCAGGTCAGGGAACTTACCAAAATGCCCCAAACTTCCTTTCTTCCCAAGATAAGCACATTTCCTTCTAACTGAGATGGAGGGGCATGGGACAGAACTCAGCCCTGCTCACCAAACCAGAGACATCACCAGCACAGCCAGAACTGTGGGGAGAACCCAGGACTGCATCTCCCACATGACATGATTTTCCTGATTTGTAGCCACGCAAAAAAGGTTTCCAGCATCGGGTTCTAGATATTGAGCTGGCACTGTACTTCACAGCTGCAGTGTAAGCCTTGCTCAATGCAGACACTGCCAGGCAGCACGTCAAGGCCCGTGCTCTGCAGGAGTTCGGATTAGGTACAGCACTTCTCTCTCACTTTGAGTTCTGTCAAGTCACCTCTAGAGATTCTCAAAACTAGCCAAGAAAGTTGACATTCCACCCTGGCTGCCTTCCACTCACTGTGGTTGCTGCTGGTTCAAAGCTTTCAAAATCCACCTGAAATATTTTGGAGTCTATAAATTATGTCTAAGCACTTACAAATAGAATTGCTGATGTTGTATCTGTCTCAACAGGAAAGATTAATACCCCTGCCCAGCAGCCTGCACCTTTCCTGATGCGGGACAGGATGCATGAGGAGCACACACTCCTTGTCCACTTGATGTGTGGTGTGTCAGCTGTCAGAGCTGTGCTACATTGTGCCATTTTAGTGTTTGCAGCCACAGCTGTAGTGACGTCTTTATGATGCATTTTTCTGGAAGAGGTATAGGGCGGGATGTGAAAACTGCTTTATCTCTGTGTGTTTTCTGACACCAAGTAGAAAAGAAAAGCCAATTGTCTGATCTTGAAAACACAGCAAAATTGGCCTGTGGCGGCTATTAACGCTGAGATTAGTTTAGAAATCTGGTGATCCATGACCCCTCCATGGCAATTACAAGCACTCTGATGTTCCATTAAGGTTTTGTTTCTTTGTGTGAGTGGGAGAAATATTCGCTTAACGAACACACATATCTGTCCTGCCAGGAAATAAAATTAATTTTGATTTGGAGAAAAAACATTCTGGTTGCTGTTATTCTTACCTTCCTTGCATGGGCACAGGAGTGAAATCCTTCCCCAGAGCAATGCAGCCATCTTCCCCTATTGCTGATTTTTCACACAGGGTCTGCGGCTCTCCAAGGCTTGCTACCATGCCAGGATACTCCCTTAATAACCGCAGCTCATTGCAATTGCTGGTCACTGGTTTGGCTGCCACCTTTGCCGATAAGCTGGTTGGATGTGAAGATGTCTGATTCAGCTCCATCTCTTGTTGAACAGTAACTGTACTGTAATCTTTTTTATCCAAGTACATCTGTCCCTGGGGGGTGTTCTCCTGAAAAAAGTGAAAACAAATATACTAGGATTAAACTGAACTGACTCAATGTTTACTCCAGTACAAGCATGTTAAAAATGCCAATCAGATTTTTTTGAGTGCATTTTTAGGTATTTCATTTATTGTTCATTTATTTACACCAGCAACAATTCCAATGTTTTAAAGATCTTTGCAACTTCAAAATTAGCCACTACAAGCACTGAAATAGATAGATGGATCTTCTACTTTTTCCATGTCTACCATGATTTTCTTCCACAAATCTCCCAGTGACTTGCACTGACTTATCCCACAAAATAAGCTAAAATCATCTATGCATCAGTGGCACAAGAGTCGCAGCTGCAGAACAAACATCTTCTGAGCTTACAAGAGAAGTGCTTCACCACCTCACAGCTTTTCTCCAGCACCTGTGGTGGCAGCAGCCTCATGGAAGCCATTGCTCTCCACCAGCCTTTGTGCTCCCTCAGACAGCCCTGTCCTGCTGCAGATCTGCTGCAGGTGATGGATCCTCATAAGCAGAGCAGGTACTTGAGTTTTATAAAGACAGTGTGCCATTCCAGCAGTTGCCAGAGGCATTTATGAAATGTGAATCAAACCTTGATGAAAATGAGGTTTTATGATACAATTATTAAAGGTGATTATTACAAAAAAAAAAAGTGCATAACAGTCAAAAAGCTTTTCTGTTCTCATCACTAAAATTCAGCATGAGAAGTTATAAAAACCACTTCAGAATCCCACAAAGTGCACAACTCAGACATGACAACTGAATTAAGGATCAGCCTGTCTTAAACCCATGCTGTGGAGTTTAATCGTGGGAATATTTCAGCATAAAGTGCCAAAGCCACTGCAGAGGACAGCAAGAGCTCGGGAAACAGGCCTGTCAGCCTCCAACATCCTACTGGTGGGGGAGCACAGCCCTGTCAGAGCACATACCTGCTCCTTCCTGTGGAGCTCTCAGCACAGGACAGTTAGGTACTCCTGCAGAGCTGAGGGGCAAAAATAGCACAATAATAGGCTCTGCTTCAGTCCCGGTGGGAGAAATCACTTGAAACAGAAATCACAAACAGCTAATTATGATTCTGTGCAGATTTGAGCTCTCATGGCCTTGCAGATTAGAAGGGAATGGAAGTTACTGAAAAAAAAAGACTGCACATACAAGCTACCACAAACACAGGTCTTGACTCCAAGTAAAGGCAGGCTTGCTAACCAAATCTAAATCAGAAATTCCCCAGGTGGCATACCCTTTCTCAGTCCTGCATTTCTATGTCTTTCTATTCCCAACGTTCTTAGTTCTCCTCTCCTAATATTTGTCACCTGTCCTTACAAGTAGATTGACAAACTTGACTCTTCTCATGACTGCACAGTAGCTGCAGTACTGTGTCCAGTCCTGGTCCCCACAAAAATGATGCACAGACTGAAAAAGTCCAAAGGAGGGCCACAAAGATGATCAAAGAGCTAGAGAATCTGCTCTATGAGAAAAGACTATAAGATTTAAGTATTTTCCCCCTCAGGAAGAGAAGGACCTCATTGTAGTCTCAGTAGTTAAAAGGTGACTATAAAGAGGACAGGCTCTCTCCTCACAAGCAGCCAAGTGAAGAAGAAAAGAGACAATGGGTATGATTTCCATGAGGATAGGTTTCATCGCAATACAAGAAAGAAATTTTTTGCAGTAAGAATAACAGCAACAACATCCCCAGGGGTAGAGGTCTCATCACTGGAGATTTTGAACAGGCTAGATGATCTCATTGAGGCTCCCACAAAAGGTTGGACCAGATGGTCTTTTGAGGTCCCTTCCTACCTGAGTTGCTCTACGAGTCTATGACTAACAGCCTGGAAAAGATCAACATAAATAAGCCTTTTCTCAATTGTGCTTTATTGGTTTTCTTGGAAGGGAGAAAAATGAAAGGGAATGTAGTGAGAGTGTGGTAAATAACTGAAAGAAAGAAGGTAGCAGCTATTGCCTTCACAGGGCTCCCATGTTTAGATGTGGCTAGCATACACCAAGAAACACTAAAGACACTTCAATTTTCAATGGATAATACCTCTCCTCTAGATATTTCCATAAAGGGATGCCTGGTGTAAGGAGCACAAACCTGGATGAAGTAAAACCAAACACACTGTCACTGAGCTCGTCCAGGGCTTCTCCAAGGCCTGAAAATCACAGAGCTTTTGTGATCAAAGACAAAATCCTGAGTGAAAGTCCTGGAAAGACAAGTTTGCCACTCCTGCATGGTGGAATCTAAAGATGGGAGGTGTTGGGAGGGAAAGCACACACCACACAGAGGCCACCACTGTTCCACCAACACTTTATTGTCACCTCTGGTAGCCTGTTCTAAAATTCCAAACAGTCCTCCTTCCAAATAAATAACTTTGAAATACAAATACTTCCAATTTGAACTAGAGGAGATAATTGCTTTTGTCTTCAATCTCACTTTATATATTTACATACTGGTTTTACTATGATACTCTGCCAATCATAATAGAGATGTCTGCCGATTTATTCCATTTTTCATAACATTTGGTTTGTCTGAATGCCTACTGTGAAAATACACAGAATTTGAAATTATGTCATGCTGTGGAAACGTTAAACCTACAGCAACTCGGGCTGTACTAGTTTTTTAAAATACAAAAACCTGAACACAGCCTCTGAAATTGATCCTTTCTCACCCCAAAAGTGGGATTTTTTTTATCCTGAGGTGAATAGGGACTAAATCAGACAGACGCTCATATGTAAAAAGCCTTAGCTTGAAAGACATTTATTTTCAGAATTAACATCAATGAAAAAATAAAATAATGTCAAGGACAAGAAGCTTGAGAGAAAATCTGATGTCTAGTTAAAAACCCATTAACTGCTTTATTGTACATTCACAAAAGCTTTGCCAAAAAAAAAAAGTAACACAACATCATTTTGCCACAAGAGGAAGGTTTGATTGTGAATGCCTATGTGGCTAAAACATTGCTAAGGCAACTATCTCCATGGTATCTAAGCTTCTAAGACATGAGTACATTCAAGAAATTCTCAAATGATCACATTTCTCTGTAGTTACAGAACTCCACTTTTATTTCTTCTTCTTTTCTCCTATCTTGCAATGCCTTCATCAGCAATGAGACATCAGTGAGATGCTATCATGTGAAGGTGAGATTTTAGCCAAGAAAAGCCTGTTTGGGTACATTCTGGAGCCATCCACCAGCAAGAGTTTTTTAGCCACAACTAGATATTGGTCCAGCAACCAGCTATCTTATGTTGGACAATTACAGTGCTAATAAAGAAAATAAATAAATAAGAGGGCTAATACAGTATCTAAGCCATGTTTGTCATCCCTTTTCATCCCTTTCATCCCAGCCCAAGCAGCTGAACATCCACTTTAAAAGTACCACTGGAGAAGGGATTTTTTTCTTCAATTTTTTAGGTGCAAAGAAGATCAACGGGTTATGCTATTTTATCTTAGAGGCTTTTTGCATTTAAAAATTAAGAATTTAATCTTAGGGTCCATGAGGCTATGAAACATCACATCTGCTCCAGGTAATGCCCAGAAATAATGCTTCCTGTCTTGCTCATCTTATTATTTATCAAAGCCCTTTTCCACCAAGACCAAAAAATAATATTTCCCCTGCACTGTCACCTCCCCGTTATCAGGCAGAAACCGAAATTATAAAAAATTACTAGCTGGGGAGGGATGCATATATTCTATATATACACTTCCTTCCAGGCATGCATCTCCCAACAGCTTCCCCACAAGTCAGACAGCTGACGTTGTCCCTCCTGTGGCAAAGACACCTGCAAGTGGTCACAGCAGCATGGAGCAGAGTTGTTGTTCTTAGCCTGAGGCCCAGAGAAACAGAGCAAGGCTTCAGTACTGCAGCTCAGAAATCCCCCCCACCACAGGCTTATCCTCACGTGGCCATTGACACACATAACCCTGGCCCTGCCATCCTGGGGACAGGTAGATGAAAACTCAGCTGAAAACCTACCCCTGGAGTACAATCTAAAATCACACACACACACACACACACGCTCCCACAATATCATTCCCAAAACATTTATTTATATTTATTTCAGTAAAAAAAGGTACTGTGGTGTCTAATGTTGTCATGTGCAAACAAGAACTCCTGGTATTTAATTGGTGTGTTTTCTCTTATAAATTGGAAGTGTTTCTAGCTGTAGGAAGGCACCAAGGCTGGTTTGGATGTACAGAGTGTAATAATTCCCTTTGACATCCAGGATTTCACAGTACATTCCAGTGCTGCTGTTTTCCACAAAACCCTGCCTATCCTACACATGTGATCCCCATTATCTCATAGGGTGGCCTCAAGGATTGCACAGAAAAAAGCTGCGCAGGGCAGACCTCTTGCATGACTGGGAAGACGACAGAGCATGGTGTACAGAGCAGGGCTTCAGGACAGTCCACAGCAGATTGTCACTACTGACTCTTCCATGGTTTTGGGGTTGTCTTTTCTTGCCATCCACCAGCGGCAAGAGGAGAGATGGGGGTAAACCCTTCTCATTATGCACCAAACATACAAATAAATCTCCATGAAGTTCCTGCCTAAGATTCCTGTCTAAGACTCCCCAGTTTTGTTCCCCGAGAATTCTTGGCCCAGGGCTGCAGAGAGGGATGTTTAGTAGGTGGAAGCAAGGTGATAAGGCTATATAAGCAAGGCTGTAAGAAGCTTTGCCTCCATCGGTCTGCCCAAGAAGAAATGGTTTCAAATTTCCCTCAGGAGAGCTGTTCCCAGGTGGTGGCTCGCAGGCACACCCAACAATTAAAGGCCTGATACCTTATATTCTCTCTCTCACTGGGTTTTAAAGTGTTTCAAATTCCACAGCTGCAAACAGGCAGAACTTAACAGCTTTAAGCAAGTTGCTGTATTTCCTTAGTCGAAAGGAGGGTGGTTGCCTGAAAGCAGTTTATTTTCCTGATCCATGTACTAGATTATGAGACCTACCGGCTGTGGGGCAGCATGGAGCCATTCACTGTGACCTCACATTCCACGCTGTTGATCTTTCATGGACATTCATGTGTCCAGGAAAGTGAAAAAAGGACCCACCTGCAGCACCTTGAGGACTTCAGCAGAAGACCTTAGATCTCAGGGCAAGATAGTCTTTGCTGCACTTTAGTGCCTTCCTGCTGCTGGGAGACAGCCTGTGCTGGAACAAGGCTCTTAGGGACTTGCCAGCTCAGCAAGAGCAGACCTTGCTGATGAGACCCTGCTGCTCAGACCCAGCAGCTCAGACCTTACTGCTATGTTAAGGCAGCAGCCCCTGGTGCACAAAAAACTTTGGCTTCATTAGTCCCTGGGCTGCTCAAAGGGCTGGTGGGGATCCAGCACCACAGCTTCACCTGAGGACTCTGAGTGGAACAGGACACATGAGAAATCTTGCTGTGCTTAGAGCCAAACTTGGCCTCTGCAACGGGTGAAGTCCCCAGCCTCCTGATGCTGCTGTAATCCAGCAGCTGCTGAGCCTGCAGACATGGCATTGTCTTCTGGGGACTGGCATTCTCTAGACTCCCACAGAATTCAGGGGAGAAATGGGAGTGGAGGCCTTGAAGGATGGAGGTCCCTCACTGCAGTGAGGTGGTGGCTGGGCTAGAGAGCCCTGAGGGGGGAAAGGAATGTGCAAATTGGGATGGGGGTTGGCATAAGTGGGTCTGCACCAGCAGGGCAGGGAGGGAAGCTGATGGATGGAGTTCAGGGGCTTATTGTACAGACATGATTCAAACAGCTTAAGAGGGTAGACGATTTGAAAGTCCACAAGATGAAAAAAAAATTTTTTAAAAATTTAAAAAAAATTAAAAACCCACCAACCCCAAAGAGCCCCCAGGTAACACTGTGGCGAAGCCTCCTGCAAGCCATACGCGGGCACAGGCTGCCGCCTGCCGGCTGCCTGACCACAGGCCACAAACCGGTTTTCCCCGGGAAAAAAAAACCTCCTTGCAGGCGAGTCCAATTTTTAAAGCCAGATGTCAGAGGCGTGCCCGTGGCCCCGGGCCAGGGGGTGGCTGCAGCACGCTCCTAATGTTACATAGATTAAACATCTGTAATCAGCCATCAGGAGCTGCTTCTGCAGGCACGGGAATGGTCTGACAGGGCATCCCCTCGTGTGCAGGTGCAATGGGAAGCCGTTTGTATCCTACAGGGAACTGACAGCAGTGGGTCACACACAGGCTGCTGCAGTCAGGCCAGCCGCACCTTAAGAATTTCATAGATAGAAACACAGATCAGTTTGGGTTGGAAGGGACTTTAAAGAACATCTAGTTCCAACCCCATCTCGTGGGTGGGGGCACCTTCCACTAGACCAGGTTGCTCAAAGCCGCATCAAACCTGGCCTTGAACATTGCCAGGGATGGGGCATCCACAGCTTCTTTGGGCAACCTGTTCCACTGCCTCACCACTCTCATAGTAGAGAGTTTCTTCCTTATATCTAATCTAAACCTACTCTCAGTTTGAAGCCATTCCCATTTGCTCTACCTCTGCATGTCCTTGTACAAAGTCGCTCTACAACTCCCTTGTAGCTCCTTTGGGTACTGGAAATTGCTATTAGGTCTCCTCAGAGCCTTCTCTTCTCCAGGTGGAGCAACCCCAGCTCTCTCAGCCTGTCTCCATCGGAGACGTGCTCCAGCCCTCCAGCTCCATGGAGCATCTCCATGGCTCTTCTCTGGACTCAGTCCAGCAGGTCCATGTCCTTCCTATGCTGGAGGCCCCAGAACCAGACACGGTGCTCCAGGTGATTTTTACATTTTAAGGAGTCTCTTCTGGTTCAACAGAAGATGGTAGAGATTCCCACCATCAACTGGGTATTGAGTGATCATCCTGTTCAAAGATTAATTTCCACATGTAAGCACTGCCCTATGCAAAAGATCTCCATAAATTAGGATTTTTGGGGTTGGTTTGGGGGATTTTTTTGTTTATATTTTAAATGATTATGTTATTTTGTTTTAAGTGATGATGTTATTTTAACTCTATCCCTGAGTATCTGTGTGCCAATAACCAGGTTTTGTTCAGTGTTTCGTTTAAAGAGTTGGTTTGGGGATTCCTTTAGAAGAAGCCTTTGCTGAAGGAAGAATGTAAGTGAAGAGCTAACAGTCAGGACTTTAGGAGCAGGGAACACTGTAGGAATAATGACAATCAAACAAGCAAAAAAAAAAAAAAAAAACAGATAAAATCCAAATAAAACAGTAATTTCCTTTTTCCTTTCTTATTACATCTGCCAAAGAGGTCACTACAAAACCCATTCAAATAAATAGACTTTTAAAATATCTAATCAGATACAGATAAACAAATTGCAATACATTCTAGGGTTATCCTCCCTTTCACCATCACCTTTACCTCCTAGGTCTCTGTAGAGCCCATGGAGAGCGACAGGCACTGACCATCTAGCCTCTGTCCAACTGGCCTGAGACTGGATCAGTGCACCATGTGTTAGGGTATTCTACCTGACCAACAAAATATCTGGAGGTCTGCAGGAGATGTGTGTTGTAAAGACATCTCAGCTAATTTCCAGAAATGCCACTAGCTTAGCTGGAGTCACTGGGAAATTAAAACCTGTAGCACCAAGTAAACCAGTTACTGGGACCAGCTCAGGGGCATGGTCCTTTGAAGACTTGCTGAATGCTGTCACATCACTGAGCCAGTGCATACACTGAAGTAGATTTCTTGCTGGTAAGCTGAGCAAGTAAAGGGGGAGGGAGGGCGAACATCTCTATTAACACAACAAACCACTGAACTTGTTCTGCCAGAGCTATTCAAGTGTGGTGGTTGCATCATCTGTGCACAGGATCTGTGAGGCACCTTCACTGGAACCAAAATGTTGCCTACAACTTACAAACAGTAGAGAAAGGCAGCAAAATACCATGAACTATAGTTTATGGGCCCAGAGATTCAGGGGGCTATGTTAGAAGTACACTGTGTCAGGAGGAGAATGCTGTAACTTTGAAATAGACTTTTTTGGATTTAGGTCTTGCTTTGGGAAAAAAAGAAAGAGACACAGACACTAGAGGACACTTGCAGAATATAGCTGGAGACTCTACAGCATGTGCAGCTTGCTCTAATTAGAAGATGCTTAGAAATCATGCAGTTATGAAAGGAAAAAGTCTCAGTCTACTTCCTGTCATGACCCAAGTGTAAGCCCAGAGAAGGTTTTTTTCTCTCCTTAAGCTATGGGAGTTGGTTTTTATGCCATAAAGTTAATGTTTCTGTATTCTCTTAAAAATGAGATAAACATACCATGTCTCAAGAAAGATAAATAACCTGCTGAGATGTCCAGAGCCTTTCATGGCACTTGTGTGCAAGAATGAGAAATGATTCACGCTCATGAGTAAAACTTTAGCACTCTAACCCTGCTGGAGGACTTTTGAGAGCTTCGTACTACTTCTCTTTTGCACTTCATAACCTTTTCTTACATGGTCATGGGAAGACAATAAGATCTCACATTCTCAGCTCATGTTGAAGAGCTTCTGTGGGTAACTGCTGAGGTCTCAAGGTAGAGACCGGCAAGAAATACCCAACTCTGCAGCCTCTGTGGGGGTCTTCAGTCGCTGAAATCTTTCAGTACTCTGAAATCTTAAATGTCTTCCAATAGGTCTTTATTGATTATTACAGACTGATAACATTATTTTATTTTAGTCATGTCAGACTAAGTATATAGCAGTTTTCTGTCCTCTTATTTGCTGCATAGGAAAGTCTTTATTGCTTCCTTTTTTAGTTATGAGCAAGACAGCAGGAAGAGGTTGATTAGATGACACTATATTTTGAATTTGTTAAAATAAGCCTGGTTAATTTCTGCTTTGTTCCAGAAGTAAAAAATCAGGATGACAAGTGGAAAAGGAATATCTTTACTGGTGGGGGAGTTTATCAGCTTTATACCCATATTTTTCTCAGAAATATTACATGTTCATAACAAATTATTCTTCAGACATTCAAGCCGAACACCAAGCTCCTTAAAACAAAATGCAAGAAAAAAATGTGTTATTGCCTCCCAAATGACATGCCTAGATGATTGTTATTCCCACGGTGTCAATTGTTCTTATGTTTAACTTGATAAACTGCAGGTGCATGAAATTGCTGCAGCCAGAATACTGATAGACAATAAGGGTTCATGTCACATTTTTCCTGTCTGCTTTTAGCCTAAATTTACTTCATAGAAAAGGTGATGAAAAGGAGTCTCTTTGCACAAAGGAATTAGAGCCTCCATATGCCTTGGCAGCTGCATCATGGAAAAAAGATACTGCCTACAGGTGTGGAAGAGCAGAGTTCATGATATTGCTGGTTTCTCCTTTATTGCAAACATGCAGCAAAGCAGAATAAGTCTTTTCCCCTGGAGGACCCAGGTGCAAATGAAGGTAGCAGTGGGATATACTTGAAATTTTCAGCTGTCCTCTTTGCCCTAGTATTATTAGGACTTAGGTTTGTGAAATGCCCATTGGTGCAGCAACTATTTCAAGTAGTAAACAAAGCCACATACTACTTTTGATTATATAATTATACTTTCGAAAATGAATGTAAAATAACATGATTTGTTGACACTGACCATAATACAGCCAAGATTATTAAACCAAAGAGGGGACATTAAAGGAGATAGGTGAGTATTTTACATAGATTCCGTATTCAATGCTCCAAAAATGTTGCAGTTTTTTTTCTTTTTAAAAAAAATTGCTTTATATATTTAAAAGTTTTTTTCTTCCTGCACTAAACAGTTTAATGGCTATATTCAGAAATTAATTATCACCACAGGACAAAACTATTTCCTGTTTTACATTTATTTTTGCTATAAATGCAAAAATAATACTCTTCTGAGACAGTCATGGCAAAAAACAAAGCATTCCAGGAGCCAGACAGTGACCCTGTAAATGGACATAGCTGTACTGATTTCAGGCATCAGTAGTACTTCTTCTTCCCAGACAGCCAAGGGGATTTGGTTCTGTTCCTATCAAATTTTGCTTTGATTTTAGCCAGGATGGGGTCAGACCTGATTGAGCTAATAAGTCTGTTTGGATTAGAAATTTCAGTGGTATTCTAATAACCTGTTCTGGTATGAATCAAAAACAGACCGAGCCTACATTGAGTAAGGAAGGGTGAAAATGGAAACAGGCACATTTAGATCTTCCTTTTCTGGATTTGGGCACTCTGTTAACGCCCTCTGGCTGAACAGAGATTTTTACCTTCCTCGTTGCAAATGAACCTGCTTATATGGACATTCATATTTCTTAGGTGCAAATGTTCATGCAAGAGAAGGAAACACAGCACCCTCAATGAAAACTGGTGTGCTGTTGAGGTCACTGGTTCATGTTATACTCCTGAAAAATTCATTAACTCCTCTCTCAGCTTTAAGGCATTCTTACAAAACCAAGAAGCTGAAAACACATACTATGGGATGTAGATTTGTGAAGCTGGCAGCTTTCTGGAGTGTTAAAGCTTATGAAAATCCAAATCCAAGCTAAAATGTATGGAATGTGAGCCTTGCTTTAGGGCTTTATCCAAAATACGCTGAGGCTAGGGAGAGTCCTTCCTCTGACTTCACTCAGCTTTGGATCAAGCCTTTCAAAGATGTAAAACAGAGGCTTGAAATGCTTAGATTGTGGATGAGGTTTGGTTGCAAAAAGGAATTGTCCTTTTTGCAACCAAAAGTTCAAGACTTGAAGGGGAAGCCTAAATGATGGAATCTAAGGGCCAGAAGGTCAAAATTACACAGAGAAATTGCACCCTTCATGCTGGCAAGCTGGCAGCAAGAGCAGAGGAAATGTGAAAAGGGAAGGACACCAGAGCAGCCCCAACCCACTGTATGAGTAGCTGTGTTGAGACTGATATACTTTCTATGACTGCTCCCTGCTTACCACAGTTTTCCTCCTCCCTCACCCATGACCAACACTCTTCTCATGTCGATGGGAATGTGATTATTTTGTTTAGGTGAATTGTGAATTATTTTATTTAGGTGTCCCTGGGAAGAAGACGCTTCAAATTTAGCACAGAAGCAGAACTTTCATACCACAGTAAATAGGAAGAGCAATAAAATCTCTGAGGTGTTCAAGCAATTTAAATGTTCCAGCAACTGAGGATTGCTTTAAGCATTTAAGGGGAAGGGATGAAGTCACAGCCTAGCAGCTGCTGGAGATAGGATGGAATTTTCTATTCCCTGCTTCACTGTACATTGAAGTTTGTCTCAGGGCTAAGGTATACCTTGTCTGCCAAATAACATTTTTCCATCAGATTTCATTCAGCAAAGCCATAAATTATTTTGATACTTTGAGGAAATACATTATTGTAAGAACAGGAACAACCTCTGCTCATCACAATGTTCAGCCTATGTGTGAGAGCACACCTGAGTGTGTTTTCCTGAAATGGGGAAGGAGGATGGCCTCTCTATTCAGATTATCTGAAGCAAGCTGCCCCCAGCGAATGATTGTGTTGTTGGCGCTCACGGGAGACAGTGCATTCCTGGGCAGAAAGTTCACTGCACAGGAGCGTCATTAGTGAGCCCTTCTGTGAGTCGCTCCAAGTCTCCAGAAGGTCTGCAGCAAGAATGCATTTCTGAAGCAGCTGCTTAAAGATCTGAGGAAAACTTGGCTGGAAGAACAGCCACATGATCCTCCAGCCCCTCGAGTATTTTTGGCTTTCAGGCGCTAAGTCCAACGTGACATGACAGCCTTACACAACCAAAACCTTACTATCAACCAACAGAGTAAGCGACAGCGAAATAGAGTGGGGAAGGAGACGTGCACCCACCTTTCCCTTTCTTTGTTTATTCTTACAAGCTTTTTAGCCTCTAGCAGTTTGGGTGGAAGTGAAAACATCCCACAGTGCCCTGGCTGTGGTGCAGGGCAGCACACCAGCTGCCAGCAAGTTGTCCTGAGCATACGTGAGCACTGTGAACATCTTGTTAACGGGGCAGACCCATGGGCACAGACAGCTCTGGGCTTTTGAAAAGTTTGGATATGTTTGTTTTATCCCTAGCTCTAGCCCTCCATTGTCACACCATCCCTTTAAAAATACCTATTGGAATACAGCCCCTGAAAAATATAATTTGCAGGTCATAGAGCTCAAGAGGGGGCTGGAAGAAACGATCACCTTGCCGTGTGACTATTGGTGTCACTCTGCTCTTAATCCCTATCCTTGTATTCTGGAGATGACACCCTATTCCCACTGCGGGACACTGGTACAAATAAGGGGAAAGGAGGTAAAACTGTAGGGCCTGACACTCCCGCTAATGGCTTTACTCCCAGCCATGAAGCTAGAGCTAGGTACATTTGCACTTACTCTAAATCCTATTTTCACAGTCAGAGCGGTGTAAATGAATGCTAGAGATGGAGGGAATAAGGACTATTATCTTCAAAGAGATAAACTGATCTCTCTAAAATTCACAGAATACAGATTTTTCTTTATCTGATACAATTTGGAAATCTTACCCTAGCAGTGATAAGGAAGTGGAAGACAATGACTCGGTAATTTTGTACATCCCAAAGTCTTTAATTTAATCATGGATCACTCTTCAGGAGATCTGAAAATATTATGTACTATTCAAAGATATGTACGAATTTCATGTCAAACCGCAGATATTTGTCTCTTTTGCTTCATAAACGATCATTGCTAGAGTATGGATAATTGTTAGATAAAATAGTCTTCTCTATTACTCTCAGAGTAACAAAGAATTCTAAATAATTGACTTTTTCTGACTGCCAAGTAGTCTGTATTTAAAAACAAAATATCGGTTATTTGAAAGTAATTTGAGTCTCTTTGATGCTCAGAATTACATCTCAACTAATGTATTGCTTAGTAGAGTCTAAATTTCTTTGAAAGTGTTCGTTAAATATGTTGTATCCAAAATGATAAACCCTTTTTGGGGTTTTTTTTGTGGTACTTTAAAGCAGTCTGCAGGTTAATGCAGAATAATCTGATTACCAACAAAATTAATTAGTTTCTCATCTTTTCATTAAACCCAAAAAGTTGAAGCTCTGGGTTAATTTCTAGAGCAGAGAATAATATGTGGCTAAGCAAAACCAATACACATGAAGAGGGGAAAAGCTGTCTACAATTTGTGAATGACTGATAAACATATGTAACCCATTTTTAAAAGAAAACATATCTTTGTTCCTTTCAAAATTTAAGGAAAAACAGTAACAACTGTTTAGCCCAAGTATTGCTGGAACCAGCAAGAGAAGTTTCTCTTTGAGAACATAGACTCCTTTAGTTTAGGGTTACATGCCCCAAAATTCTTGAGATACCTGTGCTTAATGGTCAGAAATGTAATTTGAATTTTTATGGCTGACAACTGTTTTTAAGGCATCATCTGGGCCCATTCACGGAAAATACCTCTGCAAACAGACCCATGCAAATAATAGGTCCAGGAGCAAGGATTGAAGTCTATTTACACAATATTTCCACAAATATTTACACAAATATTTTTTAGGAAAAAAAAAATGAAGCAATATAACAAAGAGCTGTGGCCCTGCAAAATGGTCCAGCATTTTACAGACAAAGCAAGGCTACAATCTCCTGCACTATGTAGCAAAAGGACAAATACAGTTCTTGAAGGTCTAGGTGGGTAGGAATTGAGATTGGCTTTTTCCCTCCATGTAAGAATTCGCTACCCACCAAGTGCTGGGTAAAGTTCTGGGGCTCCCCATTTGGAATAGAATTTGGAAGGAAGGAGGCAGTATAGCAAAAAAAAAAACCTCCATGAAAATAATTCAAGGGCTTGAGAAATGCCATACCACAAGAGAGACTGCAGGTATTCCATCTGTTCCCATTTTTTCAAAAAAAAAAAAAAAAAAAAAGATGGAGCAATGACTCAGTTACTGGGCCACCTTCACAGGGACAAAATACCTGGTTCTAAAGGGCTCTTAGTGGAAAAGGCATGACACAAAGTGAAGGCTGGAAGCTGCAGACAAATGAATTCAAACAGGAGATACAGCCTGATTTTTATTACTTTTTTTTTAAGCCATCAGGCTGATTAAGTGCTGAAAGAAACTACTGAGGACAGCAGCCTGGCAATGTCTTCTGGACTGCAGCTATCAGTGGGACATCTGCTTAGACAAGGCATGAATCTCAGTCCAACACTTGGAAAACTGGCTGAAATGTGCAAATGTGCGATAAGAATGTGAGAGATGGAGTCAAGATTCCCCCCCAAGCCCCAGCAGCTATGAAAGTCCAGCTGTACAGATTTCCTTTTGGTTCATGATCTCAAATTCATTTGAGGCTAATTTTCCAGCTCAGGAAGTAAATCAGTCTCAGTATCAACTGGAATTTTGTTTTTTAGACCTTGGCTTTGCAGATCTCTGATAGCGATGAGGGAAAACAGAAATGGTTATCACAGTAGAAAAAAGTTGTTTCAAAAATCCTTACAGTAATCTGTTCCTTTTGGACCTATAAAGCCTTAGGAGGCTTAGGTGAAAAAAAAGCATCTAGTTACTGAGATTTTTTTTTCTTACATTTTCATGTTTTAAAAGCAATCCTTCTGCCAGCAATTTTCATTGAATACTGTTATTTATAGAGCCACCCAGCAATGAAATAAGAAGCTGTAATCACACTCTACATGCTTTGGCAGCCCTTGAGATGAGCTGAATGTCTGAGAGGTACTGTATTCAGACTAACTTTTTTTCCTTTCTTAATAATAATAAAAAAAGATAATAAAATCTGTCTTCAGAATTTCTCTATAAAAGGGCAGAACTCATTAGCTGAGAGACACACAAAATGCAGAGAGCTTATTATTCTTTTGTGATGAAGATACCAAGTTTAGCCAGACATTGTATTTTAATTGGATTTTCCAGCAGTAAAAGCAAAAGACTCTCAAAATGAACCCTCCAAGGGAGGAGAAGAATGATCCTGCTCTTTCCTGTTGAGCCCCTGTGGCCAACGGGATGTCTCTGGATCTTTGACTCCCATGATTCCAGCCCCAGAGGATCGGCTCATTCACCCTCCATGTAGAGGAGGAAGTGCTGCTGCTGCTGCTGCTGCTGCTGCTGCTGCTGCTGATGATGATGATGATGATGATGAATGCTGGTGTCTGCAGCCTCCCCTCCCAGCCCCAAGCTGATGAACCAGCAGAAGTGCCTTCCAATAGGTCATGCCAGAGAGGGACTTAGTTGTGTGCTCCTCCTGCCAGCCCAACTCTTGTTTCAAAACTGAAAGGCCTCAGGCCCTGTTTCTCTTGGGAAGCTGCTAAAAGGGGCCCTTGTGCCCAAGGGGAGCTCCCTGGGCTAGGTGGGACCCTCAGGCATAAGTGCCTGGGCAGCCTCTCTTGTCCAGGTGGGGTCCCACCCAGCACCCACACGTGCACAGATTCTTTACTGCAGCTCAAGCAGGGACTGCCCAACAGCCTTGCAGAGGATGTCACTGACCCATGCTGTGGTTTTAATTCTCTGCATGGCATAATAAGGGATTCTGGAAAATGAAGGTGGAGTGGCTTTTCTTCCTTTCGACACTCACAGTATGGGTAAAGAGCTCATGGCAATCTGCTTTCTCATGTAACTTTAACATCTTTTGCTCTTTAATGTCCCTTTCAAGGACATAGACAATGAGATCGAGTGTTCCCTCAGCAAGCTTGCAGATGGCACAAAGCTGAGCAGTGCAGGTGACACAAAAAAAGGAAGAGATGTCACCCAGGGGAACCTGGGCAAAGCTTGGGAAGTGGGCCATAAGAACCTCATGAATTTCAGCAAGTCCAAGTGTAAGGTGCTGCACCTAGATCAGAGCAGTCCCAAATATGAGGACAGACTGGGAGAACTCATTGAGAGCAGGCCTGTGGAGAAGGATTTGCAGGTTTTGGTGGACAAAAAGCTGGACATGACCCAGCAGTGTGTGCCCACAGCTCAGAAAGCCAGTTCTGTCCTGGGCTGCATCAAAAGCAGCGTGGCCAGCAGATCAAGGGAGGTGATTTTGCCTCTCTGCTCTTTTCTGCTGTGACCCCAGCTGGAGTACTGTGCCCAGCTGTGGGATCCCCAGTACATGACAGACATGGATGTGTGGGAGCAAGTCCAGAGGAGGCCACAAAAATGATCAGAGGAGCAGCTCTGCTCTGAAGATAGTCTGAAATAGTTGGGGTTGTTCAGCCTGGAGAAGAGAAGACTTTGGAGAAAACTTATAGCACCTTCCACTACTTAAAGGGAGGTTATAAAATAGATGGAGGGGGACTTTTTACACAAGATAGAGACAGGACAAGAGAGAGTAGTTTTACGCTAAAACCACTAGCTTCATTGTGTTTTCTACATGTGTGCAAATGAATTGATTTAATATTATTTAATTTGAACCATTTAGGTTAGTGAAGCTGAAGCATGTGCGTCATGACAGAGTTGAGTCTTAAGCTATAAACAATAAGGTAAGAAAGAGATGCAAAGAGGTGCTATGAGGAACAGTGAGAGGGAATGAAGAAAAAAGAGTGACTGCTGACATCCTCAGTCATATAATCTCTAGTAAATGCAGGAGTTTCATCAGGATCTAACTGGACATGGCACTCAGGATGATTTCCTTACCACTTACCAAATACACTACTTCTAGCACTTGAACAGCCTCTATGTCCAAGACAAGAAAAGGACTAAATATGAAATCTGATGCACAGAAAATGTTAGCAGAAAAGTGCATTCTCATGGCATTAATGACCACACAACCTTTAAAAAGATACACACTCTGAAGTTCACATATTGGGCATATACGGGTGATGGAATGTGGGTACGCACCACCAAAGATGTCCCATGCTGGCTGGGGAGACATGACCAAGTGATGCACAAATAAGTTCTTACCTGCTGAGAATTTCCTTGGAAAAAGGAGTGTATGAGTGTCTTCTAATACACCAGCTCCCTGCTCAACACCAGACCAAGTTAGGTGTGATTGTATGTAAAGTTATTCTAGTTTTTTGATGACCAGTTGCCATTTTGATTATTGGGAGACTTTCTGGCCTCCAGCTAAAGCATCCAGTGCCACTGCAAAGCAAAGTTTGCCTGGTTTCAGGGTTTCAGAGACTTTGGTTTTTGATCAGGAGTTGAAATATCAACTGCATTTGAGTGCATCACACACACGGAGTGTAAAAGAGAAGCAAAAAACTGATGTCAACATGGCCAAAGAGAGATATTAGACAACTGACCTAGTAAGGAGAGAAGTACACCATTTGTTCTAGGCTGGAAAAATACCAGGAGGAGTCGTGAACAGAAGCACACTACAATATCTCATATATCACCCTGCACCATCTTTATTGTTCCAAATAGTAATAAAAGAAGACAAAAGTACTCCCTGAGCCACCTGTGGCTACATCTGTGTTAGTATGTGGTGTGGCACAATAGGAATGAATCTACAGGGTGAAGGACTGGTGCTGAAGACCTAAACTGTACACTCTTTACATCTCAGAAAGCTTTAGGGTAGACCGTCCCTTGTGTGGTGCCATGGACCCAGCAGTGGTGAGAGCACATCCCTTGGTTGAAGCTCAGCTGCAAGTAAAGTTTGTGCACTCTGAGACTGTTCCCCCCACACAAACTAAAGCACAGCACAGGGAGGTGCTGTGGGGATTCGGTTCAGACACACACTTCTAATCCACATTCCATCGTGCCAGTAGGGCTGGAATTGGCATCCACGAGTAGTCATATAAAATGGAGGAAAGGAAAATGTGTAAAAAATTAGCACCCACATCCCAAAGAGAAAAAACTACAAAGACAAACTTGCTACTATAGACAGGACTAGTTAAGAACTCCTGAAAACTGTCCTTAAGGATGGATTGAAAAAAGTCATCCTGTCCCCTCAGGCAGATCCAGATAAAACTGTCATGGATGCTGTGAAAAAGTTCACTGCTTAGTGGGTTTAGAGAGCTAACAAGGACAACGCACAGAAAACATGAAGGACAAAAAGAAAATTCTTTACCACGTGGTACTTTAAAAAAACCCACATTAGATAATTCATTGATATCAAAGCCCATAGTGTTCCCTGAAATTACTCAGCTTCCTTCTTCAGAAAAAAAAATTACAGCATTGTACAATGCTCAGGAGGAAAGGAATGCTCCCTAACAGCCTGACATGAAATGCTAACACATCACAGGTCACCAAGGCTACAGCCATAGAGCCCTAAGATTCTTAAAACAAATAAGAGTTCTAACTGTAAGTGGTTGTGTATGTGTAACTGTTACATCTGTTTTTTTGAAAGATGCTTCTCTGAGTCTAAAGTCACATTTACTTGCTTTAAACTCCGTTCATTTCCAGTTTTTCATTTTTACTCAGCTAGGACAATTGCTTGGAGGCAGGCACAAGCATGATGCACTAGCTGCTGCCCAAAATTGCTATGAACTTAAAAGCATGCAGCCGAAAAAACCAACAAATACACAATGACACAAGAAACTCTCCTTCCATTCCCTTCTCCCATTGAAATATTTGCAAAAATATTTCTACTCCAAAACATGTACATTAGATTGGAAGACAGTCATTAGGATACGTGATCATGTGAGTGCGGTGTGCAGAGGAAGAACCACAGCACTGCTGCCAAATCTGCTCATAGACATCCAAGGCCATATTTAGAGACTGACCATCCCAGAATAGCTCAGAGCTACATCCCCTCTGCCCTAAATCCCATGTCCTGCCTCCCCAGTCTACAAAGACTTGCAGCTCCTGAGCAGGTAGCTTTGTTCTCTGCAGCCCCTGTTTGACTTCCAGGGCAAGAACATGTCCAGGCACCTGCTGAAACCATGAAATTACCAACTATCCACAACTTCCTGCTGCAAGGAGCTCCTGACCCATTACACTTCATTGTAAGTAGTATTTTATTAGAATAAGGTTTTTCGTAGACAACTGCAAACATTCTGGTTAAAAACAAACTGAAAGAGGGACTCCAAAGTATCGGGAAGACCAAGGGTTCATTGGAAATACAGGGAAGCTGGGTTAAAATCTCTGGTCTAAAATTAGATTTGCATTTGAATGTCCCACCAGACCAGCATTTGACTTGGTGTTGGATAGTCTACTGGTAATATGTACCAGTACAAGCTGTTTGAGCTAAACCAGTTTCTGTAAACTGGTTGACCACACCAGTTTCTGTGTTATCTCTTGGTTCAGAGAAAAGGGCACTTGTCAGCCTGTGGTCATGGCACTAATTTCCTGTGGGTAAGAAGAAGTTTGAAGTTTCTTTCTTCCCTGGGAGATCAGAAGCCACCTGAAACCCCACTGTGAAGGAGGACACAGAATCAAGAACAGTCAAGGTTGGAAGGACCTTTGCAGACTGCCTAGTCCAGTCCCTGCTGAAACAAGTCCTGGCTTCAAAGTTAGTCACGGCAAATGATAGACCACAGTACTATCAGCTGGGATACCCAAAGCAGCTCAGTGTTTGGGCCAGGCACTTCCTGAGCATGTGAACCCAACATGAGAAGGGAATGGGCTCCCAGTAGCCAGTAGGTTTATGGCTCCTGGGAGACGCAAATATGAAGTTTGTGTATCTCAAGGCCAACCTCAGCACAACCACCAGAGTGTCCTTCAGGGAATCTTCATGGTGCCTTCTGTTTCTGAATTCTTTATTTCATCTCAACACCAATGGCAAATGTTTCTGAAGTGTCACAGTGTCTGAGGACCAGGAACCTAATCCCCTCTCTCAAAGGGTTTAGGCGGAAACAGATATCTCCTTATCAATTCACAAGGTCAGTTTTCAAAGCTAAGACAGGTCCTTATTTTATCAAGAGACCCCTGAAAAATTTATTCTTCATCCCATCCACAAGCCACCACCTGAAACTATACCACAGGCATGCGAGGCAAGGGCCAGACCGCATCACACACAGAACAGCCAGAGCACTTGGCTGACTGACGCTCACCCCTCAGCTGACCAGCCAGACTGTTATGTAAAATTCCTCAGAGAGCAGTGAGGCATTCCTGGTCAGACACCCACAGTCTGAGGAGCAGCTGGATGCAATACCTACTGTGGAAGGAGGTGGGAATCTGCAAACAGACCCCTATTTCCCCATATGCTCACTGAAACCTCCCCTGGTTCCCTGCTCTGCCACAGCCTCCCTCAGGCTGCTGCATGAGGAGCCATTTGTGGGCAGTGAGTTTGTCCAGCTCAGATAAAAGGTAACTGCCCACTACTGCCTATGGTTGAGCACTTTCTCTCCTGTGTTTCTGAGCTTTTTAGTGTAACACTCCAGGAAAAGGAATTTAAATGAGAAATTATATCTGCTGGGTGAGACACACGTTTCTAAATTAAACTAGCCCCATTCAGTGCACTACAAAATTTTAAAGTAAGTGAAGCAAGGGCATACAAGCACAAGACTGCCAATTTTGAAAAAAAAAAGCACCAACAAAAAACTAAGGGGCTCTTTCTTTCAACAGATTGTAAGAGACTGAGCCTATTGTTGAAAAAATCAGGTCCTTGACTGAAGTTTGAGCCATGTTTGAGGATATTTAAGGCTCTCCCAATAAATTTTCATGTGCCTATTAGAGAGTGTGTTCACTGCCTCATTTTTTACAGAAGCGCTACTGAAGTGTCTCTGCCTTTCCCTATCTCACCAATTTTCAGAAGCTTTAGCTTTGAGGCACTCAGCTGTCTGTCCATGTATATTCCAAGGCTTACTTTGGGGATTTTTCCAATTGCAGTGATATTTGTATTCAAAGATCTGTAATTGGCCCCTGCCCATTCACAACTGCCAGGTAAAATTCTAGCTGCTACTGGTGAGACAGAGCAAGAAAGATTAATTACCCAATAAAGAAATTAGAAGATAATTAACAGAGACTTACAAATATATGTTTTATCCCTGAAAAGGCAAAAGAAAACATATTGCTGGAAACAGCCCCTTAATCACAAATCTTCCTGTATACATTCCTAAACACAAATGGCAAATATCCAGAAGTGCTTTGAGTGAACATTACTGATGATGAACACTACTGATGATAAGTGATACTGCTTTGACAAATATTTCTGCCTCCAGAACTCTGATTAGGCTGATTAAAGCAAGTTTCTAAATTACTCATGTATCATGAGATCTCCACAGTTTTGTGAAATTTATGGCAGCTTTTATTGCATGAATTGCAATCTAGGATCTAAAACTAGAGACAAAAATTAGCACACACAGTTTGTAAAGATAAAGCACTAGAGACAGGCATGCAAACACTAAAATTGCTCCTTCATAATCATAGAATTATTCGATGCTGTCTCTACAGATGAAGAAATGTTGCCTCAGTTATGCTTATGCCTATAGACTATGATTGATGTCTGACTTAAGAGAGGCTGTAGTTTAAGAGCAGTAGTAGTTAGTCAGCTAGATCCTGAACAGTTGCATCATCTCTCCAATTTACACATGGTATATCTTTTGGCATTTTTCACCTTGTACCTGCTCTGTTTCCAAGAAAATGGAAAAATTTCAATTATTTCTTATGCTTGTGTTATGAATTAAAAAGAGTTTTCACGAAGCAGTTTAACCAATCCACCTGTTCTGATCAAAAAGCAAATTGCAAACTTATAAACTTACAAAGTCATAACAAAAATGCATTTCTAGGACAAGCAATTACAAAATGCTGTATTTCTTTACTTCTCCAAAAGAGAACCTTTTTCAGAGGAAATATCACCCATAAATGCCCTTTGAGGGTGTTCAAGAAAGAGGGTCTGATGCCAAATGTCACCCTTATATTTCTGCTTTGATTTAGTTTCAAACAAACCAGTGAACTGCCCAGCACCCCCACTAAAGCAGCTCCCACGTGGTACAGCTGGAACTGCACTTCACTGCACTCACCCTGCTGCTTCTCCTCGCAGAGCAAAAAATACATCCCAGCTGTGCCTCACACCCTGTGGGACAGCTGCTTCCCTGCACAGTAATTAACAAATCCATGATAATCACAAGTCCACAAATCCAAAAGTCATGTAACTGTATTGGCTTACTGACACTAGACTGGGATGAAAATGTATGTTTCAAGTCCTCCTGGTCTCATGATGGGAAAAAATTAAGATTTTTAAGAAATTATCCCATGAACAATAGAAAAGAATATATTACACAATTCGATGCAAAGCCTGACAGCAGAACAAGCCTCTGGTTTTGGGTCAACCTGGGAGCACCCCAGCATGAGCAAAACCCCTCCTTTATACATGACTAAACATTTCTCAGGAGTCATTATATCAGCTGGGGAAAAGCAATGGCACCACTTCTAATCATGGTAGAAAAGAGTACCCTGTAGGCCACCTCTGTGAGGCTGCTGAGAACTGCAGCCCATTCCCAAATCCAAACCTCTGGTGGCTCAGCTGCAAGCTGCAGCACCACAGCAATATTAACAGAAAGCAGTTTTGTTGGGGCTGAGCAGAATTCAATAGCTGGGAACCAGTGGGAAAACAAAAACAAAAACAAAAACAAAAACAAAAACAACCAACCAAAAAAAAAACCCAACCCTGCTGTCCCTTCATGTGAAGCAACCAGAAAGACCATAGACCAGTCTATTAAAAAAGAATAATAAATGCTGTTGTCAATTTAGAGGTTGCAAGTTGTAAGACTCATCACGCCAAGATTCATTTAATTAAAAAAGGAATGTAGCAGATGTGTTCTCTATGTTACATTAAACCAATAATTGTAATGATATGTGTAAAAGAGGTGAAGTTTTCTGCTACAAGCACTTGATGTCAGAGGAGAGAAATGGTTAGCGGAGACTTCAAGCATGGCACCCACAGGGTGTGCTGGCAGTGCTATGGATCAAATAAAGGCAACAATAATTACCCCTCCCAAAAGAGTAAAAATTTGCATGAGTTTATGCAAATTAGCAAAGGCAATGAGCATCAAATGAGACCTCTACAGCGCTGAGCCAACTGACACTGCAAGCCTCTGAAGTGACATATCACCATGAAAGAAGATAAGGGCATCTGCTGTCAAGGGATGGAGGGGGAGAGGGGTGGTGGAGATGGCTAGGGAATGGCAAGCATACTAAAAAAACCTGTGGAGGACAGATGTCTCCATGCCCTCCTTTGTCCTGTGCCATGTACCTAAAAGAGGCTTTTATGAAACTTCAGTAGCCCCTGGGCCTTTTGCACTTTCAGATGCTCCATTTTAAAAGCCATCTTCTCTGACACACAAGTCCAAAGCACCAGAAATCCCCACTGTGGCTGTTGCTACCAATTATCAACGACCCCTCTTCAGTACTAGTTTAGCTCTTTTTTATAGGCTCCTGAAATACCACAGACCTGGTATGTAAACTCACTGAATGCTGCAGAAGGATTTTTGCCAGCCTACAGCTTCCTTTAATTGTTGCTATGAAGATGCTTTCAAAACAAGCTGATGCATGCAAGAAAAAGTCATTCATCAACCAGAAGATACTGTACCCAGAAGCATCCATTCATTTGCTGAACAGGAGCACAACTTTTATTTTGTTCCCGGCTATCTTTACTCATTGAAAAAGACACCTCTTTTTCTGCTCTTTTTGACAGAAGAATGATGGGTGCAGTCATATTTCTGCAGAGATCAAGACATGCAATCTTTTCAACAAGATCACAGGATCAGGGCTAAAGCATGGAAAACATGAAAACCCAGATGTTGATTTATGGCTGAATACATTTTTATAGTCAACATATCTTGGACTGAACGGATGGTTTGACAAGAACTATGCAGCTTTTTTAATGGACACAGAATTGTTTTTCTTCTCTAAGGCAAATTAAAATACCAGTGGGTTCACTTCTCTTTTCTGCTTGATCTGTTCCTAGCTGGACACAAAGATTTTAAAGCAACTGATGATCCTACAGTGACCACATTTAAAAAAGCAAACATCTGCCAAGCATTACCACAAAGCTTTCTGAGGCTTCTGAGATAATGTTCAATTTGTCCCTGCTCAGAGCAATGACATACAGAGTGTGCCTGCTGGAAACAGCAGGATTATTGCAGTATTCTCCTTTGTCTCCTTTGCCCAAAAATTGTAGGAAAGCTCATCTAACCTTTGCCACACAGATCTCAGCAATTTTCTTTTCTAAGCAGGACAGGCTGACAGGGTTTTGTAAAGCTCTTGCAGAAGAAGCCAGGTCATCACTGCATCAATAGGCAAAGTTTACTGCACTATCAACACAATGTGTTAAGAACAATATTCGCTCGTCTCAATTCCAATTTTCCCCCTTTATTTTTTATTGAATGAAATAAGCAGAAATTAATATAGTTCCCACCTTTTCACTAAAAAATATATTGGCTGTGTGGCTATTCTAAAAAATGTACAAAAGTAATTTATCAAAATCCTAGCAGTTTAATCTGTTATGTGAAACAGCAATGGCCAAATCTTAACAGTATGAGCCTGAAGGCTTTCTGCTGTAACAGGATTTAGCAATAACTTTTAATTGGCAGTTCAAAGTTAATCCACAGGGGAGAATGTGATCTGGCAAAAGCACTCAGTCACAGATTGAAAAAAAAAAAAGAAAAAACCCACAACTGTGGGATTTTTTTTCTCAGTATTTTTGCAGCTATTGTTATTGGGAAACATTATAGAAATAATTGCTGCATTGTCTCAGTCTAACAAGGTTCTCCTTCTGTGATACATTTTCTCCCTTTTGTACTTAATTTCTCTACCAGTAAAAAAAAAGGACAAAAGTTTAAATTTTTCAGTTCTCCTGGTGTATTTATATATATATATATATATATATAAAGAGCTTTATTTACCATACCTTGTAAAGGAAAAATCATAGACAAATCCCTGAGACTAATATTCTTCTCTTCCTCTTTTCTCCCTTGACATCAGGCCACAAGCCTGAATTTTTCTTGTTTCTACTCAAACAGCATCCAAAATATTTGCAGTGAGGAACCATTGCTCCTCCTAGATTAAGCCTAGCAAAAGCCCGTAACACAGACAATTTTTCTGGATCATACTCACTGGGATCTGTTCAGCTCTAAATTTCAGCAATTCTGCCATCCGTGGTTTCTCTTCTTCGTTTCAGTGATGTTTCACACTAACTCATGGTGTCCTGCTTAACACAGAAGACAACATAAGGGTGCCTCAAGAGAGAACTCATGAGGTCCAAACCAGCCTCCCACCGCTAGACCAAATTCTGCATTGGAAGCTGAGCTTTTGGCAGCTTATGGCAGTTGCTCTCATAGAAATACTAGGAATTCTGATGGCAGCATGTGAGAAGACCAACTATTTTTGTGAGAGTTCAGAAAGCAAATAAGTGTCTGTGTTCCATCTATGACTGTATTAAGAAATACAGAAAGTTTCCTACATGTTAGCTGAACAACTCTCAAAAGCTGCAGCTCTTCAACATCTATTTCATGAGTTATAAATTTTATTTTCAAAAAAATACACATATAAGCATTCCCCGTAAAAAAGTTTATAACTACATTTAAGAGACTGATCCCCTGACTTCTCACCTTAAGTTTCATTGAAAACCAAACATCCACAGCTAATTTGTAAAACCTCAAGCTCTTGGGAAGTGGGGCAGTTTTACCCTCTTACTCTTTCAGCAAACGCAGGGCTGAGCAGAACAGACGAGCCCATTGTTGGTCTGCAGACTGCTCCCTTGCTGGCAAACTACTCCAGCAAGATGACTGGAAAAATCACAACAGCTTGTTACAAATACAGCCAACATGAGTAAAATCCATGAAAAGGAATGCTTCAGAAAAGTGATTCAACTTCTATTAAATCATTTTACCTGAGAGACGTATTCACTCCCATCAATGTGTTACCTCCAAACACAGATGTAAATAAACTTTTTAAACATGAAGCTTCATGTTTTACAGAACATCTAGTCCAAAAAAGTAAGCCTGAGCTTCTTCCTTTACACATAAATTGAGTAGGAAGGGCAACAATAATACACATTAACAACAGCAAGAAGTTTGAGTCCTTAAAGAATCTACAATCGAAATTAAATTAAAACAATCTTTTAAATATTAAATATCCTAGGAAAGGTTAATTTTTGAGACAATGTAAAGGTAAATAGGAACACAGCTAAAAAAATTTGAATATAATATATACTCCATGTGTCTCACTGATGTTATGATCTGAACACCCAGGTACACATAAATCCTGTCCAGAGACCCTGCACTAATTGCAAAGTTTGACCAACTTTTAATATGAAATATTCTATTGCATATATTGAAATATGCACAAAATAACAGAACTGCATTAAACTGTTATAGGAAACATTTCTTGTAGAAAAATTGCATTTTACCTGCTCTTTTGCAGAATTCTTGAAGAGGTTCTTTTGTTTGGAAAGAAAAACCAAAAAAAAAAAAAAAAACTGAAAAAAAGAAAAGATGCACAGATGTCAAAAATAAAAGACTTGGTTCAGCTGAGGGAGCCAAGAGATGCCCCTCACTTTCTGAAGAGAGAGTTTATTTGAGTAAAAGACTTTGTCACTGTGGAATCCAGCTCAGTTCTTTGTAGTAAGCATCTCTGGATGGGGAGAGAGTGACATTGCATTCTCTGCACACTCATAAATGAAGCAGGAATTCCCAGATTTGCCATCATGTGATTTCAGTGAGGAACTAGCACTCTACTTTCTCCCAGCACCCGTTACTCTCTGCCCAAACACAGCTCTTCCAAAGCCTGAGGTGGCTGTAACAAGTGGCAGAGAGAGAAAGAGCACACAAATCATGATTAGCTTCACTGAGCAGACATTTAGACACTTTAGGCAGGAAGCAGGAGGAGGACAGAGCAGAAGTACCATTGTTAGACTGCCAAAGAAGTTAGAACAGATTCAGCAATTCGCACTAAGAAAAACTGGGCATGTTGGGGAGGGGTGGGGTGATATTTAAGGGGTCGAAATTCACCTTTTCAGCCATCAGAAATTACTAACAAGATTATCCTGACAAACACTCATTCTAGTTCTTTATACCAGAATTTCAAAGGTTTACAAATGCCACTGCAGTACTCAGTGGGATGATAATTAAGCACTACATCAGGCAATCTCTTCGTGTCTGTATCAGAAAAAAACTGATGAAAGATAATATAATCTACACTCTACATATAGTATATGCCAACTGGACAAACAGATGCTACATTAATTTCATGGCTAGAAGCAAAATAGCACAGAGGAAAATAATGCAACATTTATTCTTCGGGAAGAGAAGGATGCTATTGACATTTTGCCCTGAACAACTTCATGTTATTAAATAGCAAGGATGATTTCTGCTATCTGAACCTTCCTAAAGAAGCAATTGTTACTGAAATATGAGTAACCATTTTTGACCTTCTAATATTTAAATATGAGATGAACACTTCCAGTTCCCTCAAGGTTACCCATAAGGTCATCAGTAGTTATCTCTAATGTTCTCATTTGATGAGCATCATGGATGTACATCCATGGCCTGTCTCCCTTGCTTCTGGGGAGAGCTGCTTACTACAGGAGTCTGGTGAGAGAATGGGATAAGGTGGACCATTGTGCAATTTCTGTTAAAGTGCTCCATTTGTGCTGGAGGTAGTTAATCATCCACAGGTGTGTTTTTCAAAGCTTTTTTCCTTCTGTTATATTTTTTCCCATAGGCTGTAGAATACATGCAATAGATGCTCTTTTATCATAAAACAGGTCCCAGTTTAATCTGATTGTCTACAAACACCAAGGTGACAATAACTTAAGATACAGGAATTTATTTACACTCCTGTAACTCAAGAAGTACCTGTTCATGTTTTGTGAAGGCAAATCTATTTATATCTATCCCCATTATCAAGTTCAACTACCCCCTGACTGCAGCAGTGTGGCAATAGATCTGCCAGCACGAGAAAGAGCTTTTTAATCACAGAAAATATATAGTCCATGAAAACATTAATTTACAGGTGTCTTCCCATCCAATTTTATGCAGACAAGTAAAACCCGTTCTTCTTTCAAACATTATTCTGATACAAAAAAAAAATCCCTTTAATAAGATAGATTGTTCACCTTCAACCTTGTAACAATTCATTCTTGTTTCTATTGCTTGGGTGCCTCAGCCATGGATGAGGACCCCAGAGCTGGAGATGCTGTAAAAATACAGAAAAAGATGAAGTGTCCCTCTTCACAGATCATGTAAAATGCAGAAGAGAGCACAGTAAGGAGCAAGTAAGACGTCATTGATCAGTAGAGTAATTGTAGGATTTCCAGAGGGCACACATCAAAGGGATACAGACTGTTCTGTTTACTGTGAGAGTTCACCAAACAGCTGTCACCCCACGTAACCCACATTTCCACTAAGACTTGTGCTACATCACTGAGTTAGCCATGATAACAGTGGAAGTCCAGGCAGAAATCCAGAGAATTAGTTAGAGGATGCCACACACAATGGAGCTGGCAGAAACACGCCAGTTTAGTGGCAGGTTATTGGCATGTGGAATACTGTGGCCTCTACTACACTCATAGTAAACATTTGTGATATTCTTGTTCATTCCAGGAATACACTGGAACTGCGAAAGCTGGGGACACAATACTGTTAGATGTCCTTATATCGCTAGAAAAAGAATTTTTCTTCTCTAATTTATTAGTAAATTTAAGGGAAAAAGCAAAGAAGCATTATATATTCATACTAGACAAAGTGGTGCTTGCTGCTGATGTCCCAAGTGGAAGGAACATCATGCCTTGCACTTGCGGAAGAATCTGTAATGGGAACAAAAAGATGCAAAAAATACTAGTTAATGATAAAATTACATCTAGAAAAGACTGCTAAGAGAAAGCAGTGGTGTTGCTCATTTGATTGCTCATTTGATTGCTCACAAGTCTGTAAGTCTGTAGAGTGTAACAGGAGCTAACTGGGGTCTGGATTCAAACGGATCATTTTTGTAATACCACGTTCTTAAACATCTTGGTTTCCACAGACCTAACCAGAGCTGGGTGGGAAACCAGGCTTGGTTCTGGTTGTCTGTTTTTCACAGCAAAAATGGGTGTTCCAACACCCCCTGCAAGGTTTTATGGAGAAAATTATGGGTTTTAAGAGAGAGAGAGAGAGAGATCGATAAGACTGTAGCCCGTGCATTCTAAACAAGTCCCTGCTAGAGGTAAAGGAAGGACTCATTTTTTTAGTAGGGAGTAAGTGCCTGAAAACAGGATGGCTGTTGTGTAAAACTGCAGAGCTCAGACCAACACGGAGGGGCTTTCGCATTCCTGATGGACTTTCCAGGCGGGAGAGCGCTGCCCGCCCAGCCCCGCGGCGGGGGCGGAGGGGCTGCCAGGAAAGCCCAGCAGCAGTGCCTGCCCGCGACTCCTCCACCCACCGTCCCAACCCTCCCACCGTGCCGCCCCTGCTGTGCGAAAGCTGGGTGGGCGAGCACCCGGGCCGCTCTCCTGAGCTGTAAATAACGACGGACACCTCAAAGAGACAAATTATCCCAGCCTTCGGTAGGGACGGGTGCCTTCTGCCAAACTTTACATGGCTACACAAAAGTCACAGGTCTAAACTCCCAGCTGTAGTCCTTGGAGATGAAGGATCAGTACAGTCAGCAGTCTAAGAAGTGACACCCTGACCACAGCCAGCTGTCCACTGCGGGATGAGATTAAAAACTTTCCAGACTGTATCAGCTTTATTAAATAAGCCTCCACTCCCAAAATGAGGAGAATAGACACTGAGTTCACAGATGGTGACCTTCAACTTAGACATCTAGAGAGAGTGGGGATGAAGCCTTGGGGGACAGAGTTGAGCATTCTTCCAGAGGGAGGTCTGCCTCTCCTGCACAATGAATGGGAAGAGGGAGATGCCTTTGCAAGGGGTCTTTCTAACCAGGAGCAATTTGTTTCCCATGAGGCAGACGTCCACACAAACCGCCCTGAGGCCATAAAGCTGCTCCTCCATAGCTGCACTGGGCAAATGCACTTCGGGCTCAGACAAGCCTGAGCCAAGCTGTGGCTGGGCTCCATCCTCATCTGTCTCTTCTATTCCTTTCTCCTTCAGTTACTTTTTTTTTCTACTTGTTTGTTCCTGGCTCTGCCTCTTGTTTCCTTCCCCTGTGAGGGCCTGTGCACAGGGATGGTGAGAGGAGTGGTAGCAATCAGAAGTGGTGAAAATACAGAGACAAAAAAGTCCATTTGTTGAGCACCAACCTGAGACAGCATAACTTTCAGCAGGGGGTGGGGAAATCTGGTCTATCACTTATCATCTAGTTGTAGTGAGGGTGTCAAGTGGCTAACTTCCTCTTCAGTTACTGAACAGGAACAGTATCCAGTAGCACTGGATAACTCAGTGGCAAGGTAGCAGTTGGATGTAATTTGCCATCTTGAACTGACCATCTGAGAAGCCTGTGGCAGTGTGGCCCAGAGCTGAACAAACCAAACACGATTAACAAGGCCAGGTTGGATGAGGGTTTGAGCAATCAAAACTGGTCCAGTGGAAGGTGTCCCTACCCATAGCAGGGAGTTTGGAGCTAGATGATCTTTAACGTCCCTTCCAACTCATTGCATTCAGTGATTCTATGAGCCAGCAAACTTAAATGAGAGATTCACCTTTCCAGAGAACATGGGAAAAAGCAACCCCTCCAGGCAGAGCTGCAGAAAGGAAAAAGAGAGAAAAACTATCTCTGGCAGCCAACCCCACAACTTTTTTTTTCAGGTTGAGGTTAAGACAGAATTAGTGGGTCGTTCAGTCCCTAGTGATAATGAACAAACCTACCCTGCATTCTGCTACTATTGGAGGTCTCTGACTGTTTCATAGCATGCTAAAATTGTCATCACACCAGTCAGCCCAGCACCGAGTGTGCCTCGCCAGCAGTGGGATGGCCCACAGGAAAAGCAGAGCATCAATGAACTTCTGATCCTTTCTCACAGTGCACTGCTGGCAAGGACACAGACGCACATCCCGGCCCTGTTGTCTGTGCTTGGATGTACTCTGAAAGGCTCCACGTAACAGGTCATGGGATGTGGTCAGGAAGGAATGCAGATAACAACAGTACCCTTTCAGCTCTGGGCCCTGAAAGGTGGCGTTCAGTGCCTGCCTGACACTCCTCCTGCTCCTGGCCATAGCCCCTGGCTATATGGCTGCTCCATAGGCCAAATGCTGCCCATGTTCACAGGCCAGGGAGCTGACATTTATGCCTTGCTTCAGGGTCCACAGCAGTGTCCAGGTGATACAGGGAGGTCTACCAGGACTACTACATTACTCTCTGTATAAGAAGATACAAATACAAGAGCAAACGCCCTTTTGTGCATGAGCACATACGTCAAAAGAAGCATGAGACAGGACTTATTTCACAAGGGGAGCTTCATGTCCAAAAGTCATCCCTTATTCTTAGGATTATTCATAACTCAGCTGAGGCAATTACAAAGATAAACCTTTCTCTGTGTGGCTCTCTCATTTACATAGAGAAACAAATTCTGAATGGCTTCAAATTCTACATCTCACTGCACCTATGCCAGTCTCCACATCTGTTCCAGAGTAACCACATACACCCCCTCTCCACTTTCCCACTCTGCACTGCTCTGGAAGGGGACAAGTTAAATAATTACTCCAGGACTGTTACACTGGTGTCCATGCAGAGGCAAACAGTCCATGCAGAGGCAAACAACAGTCTTAAATGGGGTTATGGTGTCCATGCAGAGGCAAACAACAGTCTTAAATGGGGTTATGGAGCCATTATTTCTGTGTGTGAGGCAGAGCAGAGAATAATGTTTCTAGCAGAGGTGAAACTAATTTGCTTAAACTGGGAAGTTTTCTGAATTTTTCATAAAAGGAGTTATTTGACTGCTAAGACTTTTCAGTAGAGTTCAACAGTGGTTAACAAGGCTTTTCCTTCCCTTCAAAGTTACATATTCCTCCACCATTTTTTTCCAAATATGTGTATAGTTAATAGCAATACAGTATGATAATTAATGATACCCACATATTTTTATATATGATTCTGCTAGGAAAGTCATAACATTATTACATATTACTTAACATGTCCCAGTCCATTTTACAAAATCCACTGTGTCAGTTTGGTTGAGCAGAAACATCTCCACCTCAGCATTTGCCAAACTGGTGACAAGAATTTTCTTTCCAGATTCTTTAAAGCAGAGCTGGTTCCCATAAGCTCACCAATAAGAACATTTCACCATAAATCCTTGTCTCTACACTGGACTTGGACAGAGGACAGGTATATTTCACAAGACACTCACTTTCATCTCATTTGACAGTTTTTTGTTTCTGACCTTTTACTTTCCACTGATGTAACTCCATCAGACCAAAAAGCCATACTGAAAGGAAAACAGCTCTGCAGTGTCACCAGGGATGACCCCCAGGGACCTGGGCCAACTTTGCATTTCAGAGCTACATGCAAATGTTCATCTCCAAAGGGTGAATCTGGTCACACAGGGTGCTGAGGACTGCTCAAAGCTGGCAATGCAAAGTCCATCTCAGCGGCAGGAAAGCATCATTTCACTTCACAACATGGGTAGCTCAGCAGATGAAAGACCTCTCTCATGCCAAAATCCCACAGTATAGCCCCTTCTCAGAGCAGACTTTCATTCCCGAGCTGGCTTTTCAGGCTGGTGGATGCTTAACCCAGAGCAGATACTCTGCAACCCCTCCCAACCCAGCAGTACCATGATTATGATGTTATTATTAGGAAATGCTGTCTTCATCAGGCAACAGACAAGTTACTGAAAACTCATTAAATGACCACAAGACCAGCCATATCAGTACATGAGTGCTCAGTACTTTCAATTCACTTCTTTCCCAAAAGCAGCAGAAGTGAACCCAGGCTCTGAAGGGTAGAGGGGGGCCTTGACTACTCCTGCGAATGCTACTGTCTCAGGTTTATCTTAAGACCATAAAATAACCTGAATCTCCCAGAAGTGCCACAGAACAGTTGTTTTACCATCTCCTATGAAGCCTTAGCAGCAACTGTTACCACTCCATAAGGGATGAGAAGGTGATACTGCCTGGCAAGAATGAAGCCTTGGCCGTGTCTAAGAATTGCGTGTAGAGATAATTTTCATCAATGCAGCCTATGTGTTGAAACAGCTTTTCTGTACAACACAGGAACTTTGATCTCCTGACTCCTGGTCCTGTGCCTTAACCACACAGGAAGCTTGAAAATCTCCCACGGGCTTGTCCTCCCCTATACATGGGTATTTTATCCACACTGCAAACTGCCTCAGACCAAGCAAGACCATCTTGGAAACATCTATCAACCTGGTACTGACATCCTGCACACAGGTAATTATTTTTTTGTGGAATCCAGACTGAGAGGCAAAACCAGGACTGAAGCCAAAAGTGCAGTTTCACTGCAGTTTCTGCTGTCTTCTTACATCTTCTTATTAAATCTTCTAGTAACTCTCCCTCTGCATGACCACACACTCTCTATCCCACGAGTATGTGTGCCACAAGGACTGAGTGCTGGCCACCACTGAGATCCATATGGGTGTGTGGGAAAGGTGCTGTGGTGCTAGCTGCTGGCACAAGTGGAGCCTTGGCATCAGCTGCTGGAACAGTTGAGGGTCTTTAACTTCCTTGTTCCAAAATGAAAAATTCCAGAGGTGCACAAAAAATTCCATGCAGGGCCCTACATGGGTAACTGGTCACAAGTACCACAGACTGGAGCCTGGTCAGCATCTCTGCCAGGAAGCAGCAGCCCTCAGGATCACAGGAAGGGAAGTGCCTGGTTTGTACTCCAAGGTTCGTTTCTTTCCTGGTTTTGTCCAGCCAGTTTTCCCCTGGGAAGCCCTCTCCTCTGCAGGAGCATGGAGGAAGAGCAACTCACTCAAGGCAGCCCAAATGTCACTACATATACCCACACAGGTATTTAATGCAATTTATTTCTTCCTCCTGCTATGCACAGCACTTCATAACCCACTGACTTCTGCACAGCGAAGGTCAGGCAGCTCTTCTCCTATCAATTAAATTTTGGACATGAGCCCTGTTCTCCAGGGTGTTTCTAGGTCAGTGTGATGAAACTGATGAAAAACATGAGAAGCAGCAGAACCAGGAAGGACATATGCTCAAAAAGTCTTTCCAGTTTAGGAGAAACCTTCACATTGTGCCTGAAGCTTTACCTGTAAAATTTTGATGTTAGTTTCTTGCCTTTTTCTCCCTATGCATTGCTGCCAAACAGCATGACAAAGCGCAGCTGACCACCAAACCACATTGGCACTTTTTGCCCCCCACACACTGATGAAGTTTTCACAGGGAAACAAGGTTTATACTCCTAGCTTAGACTTTATTTTCTAGAAGTGATGCACCCTATCCCTATTGTGGCCTATTGGCAGTAATAAGTACATGCAAGTGCCCATTAAAAATTAAGTTTCTTTTCACTTAACTCTGACCATTTACAAAAGAGAATCCTAGAGTAATTTACATTATATCCATGTCCTCCAAACAGATTTCTCAAAATGCTTCTGCTAAAACCTTTTTCAGGTATGATGCTAGTGCACCACATGCAAACTCAGTGGAGAGAGCTGATCATTGATGAACAGTCAGGAAACAACTGAGACAATTCTACTCTGTCTTTTTAAGAAATCTTTGCACAATCATAGTCACTGACTATCAGATGACTAAATGCAAAGTTGAAGAATGGTGCCTTGCAGATATACCATCAGCATTCACATTTGAGATGGATACTCAAACCAGCAGAATCTTTTCCAAGTATCAGGAGCATCAATTCACAAATAGCTTCCGTGTCACATTCACAGTTGTTGCTTTGCTGCAGTTTTCATTTGAGATGAAGACATGACACCATGAAAGAATATTTTTTCCACCAATTCCACACCTTTCAACTCCAGTTGAGTAAAAGAACCGTGTTGGCATGCTTTAGTTAACACCACAATTTTTAGTAAGGTTTGTTGGGAGATTAGCCTTGAAAGGCAACAGCTGCAGGAAACTCCACATCTATACTTTTTCTTTGATCTAAAAAGGGAAAATGTTTTATCAGTGACATCTTTGGAATCCACTGCTTTTCCAGTGAATCTCTGGAATCAGGACCAACCACCTCAAGTGTATGTGTACCAATGCATGCAGCCTGGTGCACACAAACACAAGGAATTGGGGCTCTGCACCCAGTCAGAAATTTATGATGTCCCAGGAACAATGGAAACATGGTACAACAACTCACAGGGCTGTAGGATCACGCTGGATGGGTACACACTAGAGGAAAAGGGGGTGAATACCCACTGAGAACTACAAGGGCATTGCCAGGCTTTGCAGAGATGCAGTTAGAAAAACTCAGCTTGAACTGAAATTGGCCAGAGATGCAAAAAAACACAAAAAAGGTTTTTTTGGGTATGTAAACAACCAGTAGAAACAGAAGGAAAACATGGACTTGCTGTGCAGTAGGAAAGGTGAATTAGTCACCAGCAAAGCTTAAAAGGCAGAAGTTCTCAACACTTTCTTCACTTTAGTCTTTACCAGCACTGTTGGGCCTCCCAGCTTTGGAACAAAAATCCAGGTTGATGCAAAAATAGACTCACCATCAGTGAAGAGTTGGGAAGTGAACTGTTACAGGAGCTCAACCCCTACAAATTGATGGGCCCTGACATTATCCACCTGAGTGTCTAAGAGAGCTGGCTGACATCATTGTGAGTGCACTTTCCACAGCCTTGGAGAACTGTGGAGATCAGGGTATATCCCAGAAAATGGCAAGAAGGCTAATGTGACCCCCATCTAAAAGAAGGTCGTAGAGGATGATCCAGGAAGTTGCAGGCTCATCAGTCTTACTTCAGTCCCTGGAAAAGTTATGGAACAAATCCTCCTGGGTGGCTATCATAAGTCAGGTGAAGCCCATGATTGGGAAAAGCAAGCCGGGATTCGTGAAGGGCAAATCGCATGTGACAAACCTGATCACCTTTTATGACACATTCACTGGCTTGGTTGATGTGTGGCAAGTGGTGGACATGGTCTACTCAACACGAATGAACTGTGCTCCTGCAGCAAAGAAACCCAACGAGATTGGGTTACATCAAGATGGAATCACCAGCACAGATAAAAGTAGTCTTTATTCCACTTGGCACTTGTGAGGCCACACCTGGATACTGTGCTGTTTTGGTCCCTACTGTGCAAAAGGATGTGGACAGGCTGCAGAGGATCCAGAGAAGGACCACAAAGAGGACCAGAGGACTGGGAGACCTGTCATGTGAGGAAAGGCTGTAAGAACTGGGTTTGTTCATTCAGCCTTGAGAAAAGAAGCCTTAACGGAGACCTTATCAACACATTTCAGTACCTAAAGAGTGCCTACAAAGAAGACAGACTCCCTTTTTACAAGGAGTCACATGGAAAAGACAAGAGGTAATGGTACAAATTATTCTTGAAGAGAGATTGCTGTTAGAAGAGAAAAATTTTTCACAGAATAATCTCACCAGGGAGATGGCAGATTCCCCAACATGGACACTTTAAGGTTCAGCTGGACAGAATGCTGAACCATCTTGTCTAAATTGTGCTTTGGCCAATAGATAACCCTTGAGGCCCCTTCCAACCTGATAATCCATGATATGCTGTAAGTCAGGCCAGAGGTGACAAGCATCACACTGTAAAAAGGTGCCTGACACTTCTGTTAGGATGGGAAAGCAAAGAGGGAGGCCTAGGAAACTTCTTTTACAGTTCAATGCAACTGTATTGAAACAATGTAATGTTCACTGCAACAATGCAGTTTCCTTACATAAAGCATACTTCTTTTTTACTTTTCTTGGATAGAAAACCTTGACATTGTTTTTCTTTTCTATAAGCAAGTTATAAACTCCATGTTATAGTAGTCCATAGGCTTCTGAAAGGGGGCTTGAAATTCAAGAATGGCAATTGAACTTGGTCAAAGACCGTGAACTGAGAATTGGGCATGACTCATTCATCCCATCTCCTGAAAAGCTGACTACAGAATCTCTTTGATCAAGTTGGATGCCTACAGGGCTCCAGTGTTAGCATGACGAAGGGCAGCAGACAACCACATGAGCACTTCTGTTCTACTTCTCCACTCCTTCTACCCTCAGGAGAAATTTAATTCAGCAGCAAAGACAAAAGAGGTTTCTTAAAGGTTTTTGAGTTTTGCATCCTGAAGACTCAAAAAGACACAGCATTTTTCACCAACAGACAGAGAAAATTTGGAGGACAGAGCACAGGCCTGAGTTCTGGAACCTCTAATGAGACAGAGGATCAGGATGGGCATTAATTGCAAGAGATCTTTAGCACTAAACAGACGACTGTAAAGCAAACGTATTTCAAAACACTGCCACCTTAACTACCAGTAGTTTCACCACTATACTGAAGTATCAGGTTTGTCTCATGAAAACTTAGTTCATGACCACAGTTAATATTTAAATCTAGTTGGAACAGAAGTCAAATGCACACACTAAAAAAGAATGAATCCACTCATAATCGTAAAATGCTAAATTGTGAAATGTTCAATACATATACCTATCCTAATGATTACAGAAGCAATGGTATGACATCACCTACTAATAGATTTTAAAGTAAAATATTAGTTTTTCGGCATAAATAATCTTACTCTCCTATTTGAAAAACTAGTGCATACCCTGTGTGGTCAGGAATGTGTTGTGATCAATGTGTCCAGTGCCAGTGTGTCATGACTAGGCCTTGTAAGGTGACTTAATTTTCTCAGTGATCCAATGCTACACGAGTGTCATCATACTCTTCTCATGTTCAGGTACTTCATGACATCTCTCCCTTACACTTCCTCCAAATTTTTTCCCAAGTGTCCAAAAATAAATTCACCATTACTGACAACAGCAGCCTTAGGAAAAACAGCATAAGCAAGGTGTACCTAATCACTACAATTAACATGTTATCTGGACTTGCTCAAGTTTACTGTAGCTAACAAAATGTCTCTGGCAATGCACCTACTATTGGTGGAGCAGTTTGGTCAAAAGCTGTAAATTGCAGAAAAATTTCTTAGTAGAGCTGTTTCAATGTTCATCCCATGTAGGAGCTGCATTACCATGAAAAAACACATACTGGTTCTTAATGTGGCAGAACTTTTATTTAGAGGGAAATTATAACTTTTGCATTTACATGGCACCAATTATATACAGTACACTTTCCATGATAAGAATTATGATGCTGTTCACAGAAAGGTATCAAATTTGAGATAAATAATGCATAAGCTAAAATATACAAACCAGGGGTGGAGGTGAAACTATTGGCCATTTTAATTATCTATAGAAGAATTTCAAGGAATAATGTTTATTCAATGTTCAAAAACTTTTAACAAACTTCTAGTAAAGTTAATTGAAATATTTATAATACTATTCCGTTGTTGCACAGTATTTCCAATATACAATCAAGAAGATGCACAGAACACAACACTTAATATGAAAAAACCTATTGCACCCACAATTTAAAGGTTTCACTGCCTTTTGGATGCTGCACTACCATATTTATATAAACATTTACAACACTTCAGTAAACACAAGAGTTCTAAATGTAGTGCAGCATTATGGGGGGCCATTTTCAGCTCTTAAAATAAATGTTAAATGCCCACATACTGTGCCATTTATTTTAAGCTGATGGATTAAGCTGTAATCCTTAAATCCTACTGTGAGCAGCAAACACACTTTCCCCATGTTCAGAAGATTATCATCCCTCTGATTATATAGTCTCTGTTCTGAAACCTAAACTGTCCTTGGTTTCCTTGCCATTTTGGCATTTTGCCTCAGTGCTTTTAACAACTATTCCTTACATTACTTTTCAATGGCCTGTTAAGTAGTCCTGTGTAGAATCTGAAGCAAAAGAATCTGCATCTTCATTATCAGAGTCATCACTGCTGTCATCAGCAGCTGGCTCTCCCGTCAGCGCTATGCGGGCATAGTCATCAGTGTCTATAGACTTGCAGAAGTGAATGGCATACTTCAGTTTTTCCTCTAGTACCTGCTTACAGGAATACCTGGGCAGCTTCAGGAGAAAGAAGCACGTGTATGACTCAGGAAGGAAGTGGTCTGGAGGATTATATTTATCCAATACCTGTTAACGAAAAAAGCATTATATTTTTGATTCACTGTCCAAAACACATGTAAGTATCGAAATAATAACTGGGATTTTTTTTTTATAGCAGCATGTTATATTTTTGATTCTGACGCTGAAGTTTCTTAGAAGAACAATGAAGAGGCCAAATCCATTTTTCTTACACTACATCAATAAATAAAAACAGACATGTATAAGCTGCTTTGACTATGAATATGTGGTTGGGAACAATCTAAAAAGGACAGTTTTACTTCAGAAGATATCAAAAGATGATTTGAAGATTGTGTGGTTTTAATTTAGCTGAGATTATTAACTAAACTGAATGAAATGCTAAATAAATGCCACCAAAAACAGTTGACTGACAGTGGAAAACTATCAAAATTCACAGAAACAAATGCCTGGGATATTAAATGAAAATCCACTTGTCCAAATCGAGAGAGAATAGTTCTATACATTATATAACTGTTACAGACATTATTCAACTGTTGCACTGTTTAATCTACAATGTAAATCTGCAAAACAATTTAATGAAATCAGGCTCGTCTTTTGTTATGTCAATGCTGCTACTTCTCCACTACCAGCTTTTTAAGATGCCCCCAACTTTCCCCATCCCACACACCTTACCTGAATAACAAAGTCCCTCCCCCTAAAGTCTGCAATAGTCCTGGGCAGCCTTGTTCTGCCCCACACAAAACGCAGGAAGAGAGATCGCTCTGTGTTGGAGAAGGATTCCATCACTTCCCAGAACCACTGTATCAAGGAAGCAGTTGGTTCAATGCCTTTGTAAGTTGCTACAGATTTCAGGAGATGAAGTGGAATATCTGGGCTTCCACACACCTGAAAAGTAAAATACAGTGAAAGGCTACAAAAGTCTGATCAAATCAATTCCAGGTGATTTGTTCCTCCCTTCCTTTAAAATATTTAATCAACTTTTACAGTGACAAACTGAGCATTCAAATATTTGAAATGCCATGCATCGTCCTCTAGTACAACAATACTAAATTTACATCTTCCCATCCAGCATCAGTAATGAACTTTTTTCATATTCCTGAACTTAGGACAAGTATCTCCAATTTACTTCCTAGATCACTGGCATGAAATCACTGGCATGTGGGGATTTTTTGGTTTTGCTTGTTTGTTTCTTCCTGAAATAATCCATTACATCACTGCTCAGCTATATCAAAAATAGGGCAATTAAATATTTTCTAGTCTTTCCTTGAACTGAATGTTTCAACCACACAGCAATCACTGTAAACAGCATTTAATGTGGGGTTTTTATTAGTAAAACAAATGAGTGAATAAGCTCACTCCAAGTTAATCTGACAGAAGTAACAAAGCAGAAATTGATACCATAGTTTCCAGTTCATATCCTGTAAAGAGTGAAAGTAGAGGAACTGGAACAACACGGGCCATCCCCTCACGAACTGCTGCAACCTGTTCGTCAAATTCATGAAGCCTGCAAAGACACATTTTCAGAGTTTCTGTGAATGTCATTTCTAGCAATTATTTATAGTAATTACTGTGTTACCAAAGCAACTTTAACCATTCTCCTCAAATGTCCAGCTGTGTACCAAGGATCACTCACAAACATTTATCACAAGATACTTGACTTTCTACACTAATTCCTATTGCACAGCAAGCTCAGTATGGAGGAGATACCTCCCAATGATTTAGATATTTCATTTCCAGTATTATTCATGTTCCATGCCTAGCAAAAACAAACCAACACCCCAATTGGGAACAATATGCTCTTGGAAAAAGAGCAGCTGTATCTTGAAACTCTAACTTCAAACATTCTCAGCATTAGACAGACGTTATGGTAAAAAAAAATGGGTCTGAACTAAAATAGGATGTCTGAGGGGACAGAAGGTTTTTTTATTTCAAGACAAGCACAGATAAGTAACATTGTGCTGCTTCTGATGCCACACATCATTTGTGCTTTGCTTATTTTTTTTCCCCTGTCAAATAATTTCTGAGATGTTTTACAGAGCCCTCCAGAGCAGAGACACATCTCTTACAAGTGCTGTCCTCAGGCTAGTCATCACCAAAACAAACAAAGATGTCAGGACAAGTTTGGTCTTGTGCATCCACTTTTTCACATGGATTCTGTGCAGGTGCTAGTTTTCCCTCTCAAGGGCTTCATATAGTTAAAAAACTGGATACTTAACATAACCTTTAAATGTTTCTCCACAAGGCCTTTTAACTGTAAAATGCTTTAGAATTGCTCATGTCCTCTGAGGACAGCCAGAACTGGCAAGACAGCAAAGCCATTTCTTCAAAGGAATATCAGCTTCAAATGAAATCTCTCTCTTTACTGTCAGAAACAGGTCAAAGTATTGGTTCATAACCATTTACAGTGGGGAAAAAAAAAACAAAGGTTGTAATTCATAATTGTTGGCAGACACTGTAATTACAAAATAATAAGCAAGTATGTAAGACCATGATAGAGTCTTGCTCAAGCACTCTCTAAAGAAGAATGGAATATGGTGGAGTGAAGAAAACAAGCCTGAACCAGTTTCTTATCCAAATTATCTAAATTTACCTATTTCAGTAGGCACTAGGCCCACTGCTTCAGATACAAGATGCTTATGATGGTTTCTGAGATGTACTCATCTAGATTAGCTACCTGGCCACATAAGCAACCAAAGGCCAGTCTTCTCAAACACTGAGCAGTTATTTCCCACTGATTTCTGTGCAGTGTTCAGCTTTTGGTACCCATGGGTGTGCACTGATGTCCTACCCAAGGAGTGAACATTTTGGTTCGTGCATTCCAACCTGGAGTAAGAATTCAGCTGATACTGCCCGTGACTGCAGTTGATGACATGAAAAAGTATGAGTGCAGCAGTACTAGATCTAAGCTCTTTTCTCAAAAAGCTTACTGATCAAGCCTGTTACTTTAGCCCATAGGAAGAATTAGATGCATGGCATATTTCTCCACCAGTAAAACTGGCTGCCAAAACGGCTTTGTTGGGATAAATCTAGAGCCACACCTGCTCATTTATTTTGCTTCTTAAATAATTAAGTTTGAGCTTTTTCTCCTTGGATACAGTAAGTGAAATCAGAAAATCAACTCTGTAATCATAAGAAAATATTAAAACACTTGTATATAAGAGGCTAAAGTAGCATATTGTTTAAAAGCTGATATATATTTTTTAAAAGAAAATGCATATTGCCATCAGTAATTTTAATGATTTATTCAACAGACCTGTAATTTATTGCCAGCCTCACATATTCCGCTCTATTATCCAGTGTAATATGAGTGTACTTGGAACTCAGCTGAATATCTTGACCACTTGCATTAGGCACAGTGAATGGGAGGCTCATAGCTTCAAATTCTTCTGAAGTAGCTTCATTGTCTCGAATGTACATAAGCCCAGGAATAAAATCTTTATCAACCTTTGAAAGTAAGAAATCCGAGTTAAAGTCTGTTTACTAGCACTATACAACAGCATCCCTTGCATACCAAAAGCAGTGCATCATGTGTCACCTACCAAAAGCTTTGACAAATGTCTGACCACAATTCATCTAAATTGAATTCAAAATTTCATTAGGTTGGATGTGGGAGAGTGCATGTAGGTGAGATGCATGGGTGAGTGCATCTAGATTTCAATCTTTTTAGAGGGCATTTGCCCTCCAAAAGAAACTGTATCTTATAAGAAAATGGATTTAAAGCTTAAAAGCATAATCATCCCTACCAGCACTGTGTTAGGTACAAAAGGAATCTCCTCTCACTGACCAGTAAATGACTCAATGCATTTACAGTAAGTACATTTCTACATTACAGTATTTGAGAAGGAACTTTTCTTCATAATGAAGACCAAAGTCTTACTCCACATTTACTGAGCTCAGTAAACAGAAACTGAAAGCCTGTGAAATTCAGTATGTGAGCACAAACTAGGAGCAGTTTGAACTTATTTTCTTTTACTTCAAAACAGTGCAGGTGCATGCCCTCAAATCAGTTATTGCATCTTGGTATAACAGACAGTAACAGCTACAGAAAGGTCTACTAGGAAGTAGGAATTCAACCACAAAGATTGTTTAGTCAAACCCATGAGAAGATTTGAGCATGCTCTAGAATTCAAAGAGATCATTTAACTACTCTTGAACAACTTAAATTTACAGTTAGTAGTCAGTACAAATCATCCTTGTATAGTGGCTCAAAATATAAAAGGCCAGTCAAAATACAAGCACATAAAAACCAGAGAAACCAATCACTTGAGAAATTTATGCTAGAGTCCGCTTGTCTTCTGTAAGCTACATCCTACCCAGGAACTTCCTTCTCACCTCACTGAGATCAGCAATTGTTAGGTTCATTCCTGCAAGCTGTTTCCACACTGGCTCAGCCAGGTTGAGGCTCAGGGGGCTGCCAGTCCGGATAGCAATGCCCAAAAGTACACCTGCAAGTTTAAACATAATTTTTTAGTTTTGTTAGATTCCCAATATTCTGACTACACATAAAGCACACAGAGTATCACAAAGTTGCTAAGAAATTACCAAGAAAGCGAAACATGTTCATATGCAGGAGTGACTTGGCAGCGGGATTTAATAGGAAACAATCTCTGTTTGCTCCAGATTCATCTCTTCCATTTGGTGTCACAATTAATAGAGGAGTCAGCCCATTCTGAAGTTCTTCACACATTTCTGCTATTGATTCACTATAACCTCCACCACAATCATCCACAGATTCACCTTGGAGGAGAAAAAAGGCTCAAAGTTAAATATTCTTTCAAAAATACCTGAAGTATTGAAACAAACTGAATTTCCTCTGTGGGGATAATTGAATAAACAAAAGTTTACTAAAAGCTGCGGTGTTGTATCCCTTCATATGAAAACCCTAGAAGTTTGGCTCTGTATTTGAATGTTTCCAGTTCATTGCAAAATGTATTATTTAGGAGATTATATGACAAATCACAGTGCCAAAAATACTATTTTGACAGAGTGCAACTAATATTTTGTGCTGTATGCTAATCACAATAAAATACAACAGAAATAGAAAAGGAATAGTGTTGCTTTGTTTTCATGAGTGGCATTTTAAAGTAGGTATGTTTTATTTAGCCCAAACATAATAGATAGAATGGCTCTTCAATCTAAAATATTTTTCATTAGAAAGCTCAGAGTGATAGGTGAATTGCAAAAACTACCCTACCAGTAAAACTAGCTAGCCGGTATTATTTACCAATTCAGACACCTGAAAAATTAGGTTTAGGTTTTGCAGAATGTTTGTTGTTAGCAGAATAGCTGCCCTTGGAACCTGAAGAGAATTACACACACACTTCCATTAATCTTGAGGCATTTTATAAACTCATTTTGAAAGGTTCTTTAATTCCGAACATTTTAAGCACCTGCTTCTGCCTACACACATAAGTTGTTTTTCTGTATCCCTTTCTTTCTTCCTTCCTTTAGGCTCTCCAAAAGAGTAAATCCCAAGAAAACTGTAAAGTTAAGTGCAAAGTAGGAAGGAGTGGGGTGTCGAGAATTTTCTTACCAACAAACTTGACTTTCCAAACACGGTGAGGAAGCAGAAGGCTATCAGGGCTAAAGGAACTCATTTTTGCACACATCTGTCCGAACACTGACTTTGTACCATCAGGTCCAGCCAGTCCTCCTTTACTCCTGGAACGTTTTACCTATTGAGTAAGCACATTATAAAAGCCACTGTAGGAACATAATTCAGCTGGCATCAGTGTGCAGATAAATAAGGAATTTTCAGTTCCCCCAACCACCAACACCTTATCTTTAACTTCCAAGACTTCTTTGTTCATCTGTCACTACTCAAGCACTATATTCATTCATCTTTGAAGGAAAATGGAAAGACAGAGGGATAGCAAAGATAAAGTCTGATGATAAAGACTTCTCTTGTTTCTGAAGAAGTAGCCAATGACTTGGCAAGTTCAGTTTTTCTGATTTCAGTCCTTTTAGTTAATTAATCCTACCTCTATTCATAGATTCAATTGACAAATCTGTGTAAGTTTTTCATGCATGAGACAAATTAGAGACTGTGCTGTTGGCCAGAAAACTGGATATGTGTTATTCTTATATTCATTAATGGTAATGACTAAATATGCATCTATGATACTCACTGGGAGCCTCTAAAAGAGAATAAATACTATCAAAATACATTATGTATATAGATACATAGGTAATGTGTTCTTAGGCACCTACAGAAAAAGTGTATTTTAATATTTGATAGAGATCTCTAAGATTGGCATGCAAGTATATTTCCATGGATTTTGCTGCAAGAGATGCACACAAAGAGGGCAAGAACACAAAGAACATTTCACCAGTATAGAGAGGAAAGAAACGGAAAGTGAACAGAGAGCTGGAGAAACTCAAGGGGTTTTTTTTCCGCCTTGGTGTTCTGCAGTTTATATTCTCAACCTGTCCTGACTGCAAAGGGACTCCTACATGCACACAGATCACCAACATCCGTGAGACTGTTAATTCAGAAATAACCCAAACTCATCCCACTAGTCTATATTTAGTCACACTACCAACTACAGTGCATTTCACTTAGAGGTCTCTTCCAGCCTGGTGATTCTGTGATTCCAAATCCAGTTGTTCTCATGCTGCATATTTCTGATGGCTTTGGATAAAAAAACCACCAGATTTCTTTCAGGTTTTATTGAAAGGCTGAGACACCTAAATCCTCAGATGTTAGGATGTTCTCTATCAACACAAGCTGTTTTTAATTCAGTGGATTTCTGAGAAATTTGTATGCTCAAGAAGTTTTAAATTGAAAAACTTTTTATTAGTCTCAAGCGTCTTGAAAAATACTGGCCATCCCATGAGACTCTCTTCAACCCAGAAGAATTCTCTCCCAGAAGTTGGGAGAAACCTAGTACATCAAGCCATGCACTCAGACTCCAACAAAAAAGGTTTACAAAAAGATGACAGCTTCTAAGTTGGAATCCACTAAGAAAGAGAAATATTTACAGTTATTAGGTAAGACAGATCTATGAAGAAAACAAACACAATTCAAAGATATGTCACAAAATCACCAGAAGAAGTAGAGAAGTATCAGTGCAATAATTATAAAAGCACAGACACAGTTCTCACCTGTACCCTGAGTTTCAGTTTTCTATGCTCAAACTTAAATGCTACAGAATAAATAGAGTACAAAAGGACGAAGAGTAGAGAAAAGACTATTCTACACAAGCAGACTAAAAAACCTTAGCCTGATCAGTGTAGGAAAATGAAGGCTATCATGAAATGAGCATTCTTTACAAGTGAGCATTCGTTACAAAGCGCCCTTAGATAAGGGTGAAGACAAAAACTAGGAAGGAGGGAGGTTATTTAATTTGAAATGACATTCAAAAAGAACAAATCATTAATTCATTCATATGCTGTGTGTCCTTTAAGATCAGAGCATTTTTACTCATCATGTTAGTGAGATTGCTATAACCTACATTTCATAAGGAGTCCTTGTGAGGAGGAAGCAACTGGTCTTAAAGTGGTACTTCTTATATCTAGACATATCACATTCCTCCCTTGACAGTAAAGAACATTACACCAGGAGATTCTTTGCCATATTACATTCATTAAAGTAGACATTCTCCTTAGTAACTGAAATTTGCTTCCTTTTGAAAAGGAAGAAATTATTTTCAACTACTGTGCAAAGATATGCTTTAACAGCATTATGAAAGTATATGCTTATAGGTCAAAACACACTGTCCATTTGACACTGCATGAATTATACCAGAACACTTAAGAAGATCTGATCTGCTAGTATGAGGGTCAGTAAGTAAACTTGAGCACTTGAACCTTGTCTAGACACACAACTGTTAATTCACTTCCAGCTTAGTTTTTGACTGCTTATATTACAGCTCTCCTGAACAAGGCCCAGGTGCTTTGGAACATTTTGCTTAATGACTACTCCCACAAAGTAGTATGGATAAACCTGCATGAAGTTTGGTTTCTTCGGCCTTTGCAGCCCTGCAACAGCATCCCATACTGTCTCTGTGCATCCAAGTTTGCCTTCATGCTACACCTCAAAGCATAAAGTACGTACACTCAATTTTATGCTACAGAAACACCAGGCTGGCACTCAGTTGAGTTACAGTACAGCCATCACATTGTTTTTCACACACCCTGAGCAGAACAACTACAGAAAATGACCTTGTCCCACCATTACAAGGCTCCCAACAGAAAAGGCCCAGGGCCAAGCAGTACATAAGGTGAATGTGATCTACTCTAAAGGAATCTGGTCCCTGTAACACTGGACCCCTCCAGGAGAAGGGAGTGTTGGTTTGCTGGGTTTTACACTGCTGTTATCTTCAGTTCTGGTACTTCCAAAGAAACCACTGAACAGCAAGGGACGCTGAGGACGTATTGTAAAAAAACAAGTCAATACCTGGAAAACAAGTATAAATTAAAAACTCATCTGGTTTTTTTATACCAAGGAAGGTGAAGTGAATTAACTGCACCATATAATCTATAAACTGCAAGAAGAGTCTTCTGAAAGCCCAGCTGCACTTTAACTTAAAACTGCAAATAAGATGCAAATAAATTTTTAACACTGACATTTAACTTTTTTGCAACTAGGTAAAGCAGCTTAGAACCTTCAATTAAATATTATAAAGGACCAAAAAGTTTCAGAATCCACGTTTTCATTCTGAGCAAAAGCTAACTCAAGAAATTGTAAGCCATACTTGGTACTGTGTAATCAGGCCAGATTATGAACATGACCTTTTGTAGTCCTCACTTGGCTAAACTGACAGACTTATTACAGCAATATTTTATTTTCCCCAGAAGGTATGAAGAAGGGAAGCAGCCAAATCTTTTCCAGGGTTCAAGACAGATTTAAATAACAAACTGCAATACAGTATCTCAGTTAATGAAGGAGAACACTAGGAAATGATCCCAAAACCTACTCATCACTTATTTCCTGCTTAAAATACCAGCAATATTTATTTGACTTTCTGAATTCATACACTTAAAAATAATTTAAAAATCTCTGGTACTCTGTTCAGCTTCCAATATAATACAGTTTGACTCAATAAGTAAAAACTTACTGACTGTGTGGTTCTAATAAACTAGAACAACACATTTTAATCACAGAACATTAGCAAGAAATTTTCAATGTCCACAGAAAATGGCAAAGAAGTAGAAACAGGGTTCAGCCAAAACAGGATGTATTTCTGTTCACTAACAGAAAATAACAAGTTTAAATTTTCACAATTTCTTCACTCTAACCTCACAAATGGTAGATTTTCTTACTTTTTGTAATATTAAGGGAAAAAAAAAGAACAAAAAAAAAGAACTCATCTCAACAGGAAAGAAATGCATGAAGACTCTAAGATCAAGCTGCAATGCATTTAAATGAAAAAATGTTTTACTACTCTGTGTTACAGAAGTATCTATGGAAAAAAGACATATCTGGCCTAAGGCACAACATTACATTTTCTAACATCAATGATAAAGAAAAAAGCTCTTTTGTATCAAAGACATCTGCAATCAATAGGACTACATGTGATGACCAACAAAGGACAAGAGTTCATCAGCCTGAATTTTAGTTACATTCAAAAGCTTTCTTTCCTTGCCTTTTTCTTTTTCTTACCCTTCAGGTTTCCTGTTTTGAAAGCAACAGATGAATAATTCAGCTGAGCATTTGGAAAGGTAAGAAAAGCATCAGAACCACTACTCTCCTAAACTATCTAATGTGGTGAGTTCTGAAAAGGCAGTCCTTTGTCAAGCAGGACATACTGTGCTCATTAAGAGTCTAAATCATTCACTTAGCATTTCAACAAGTGTCACCCTCTCCCCAAACAACTACAGTACAGATAAAAACATACTGAAAAGAATACAAGCAGCCCTGAAACTGCATTCACTTCTTTATTGCTTGATTCTCTGATAAAAATTCAACTCTGTAGCACTCAGATACTAAACAGCCGAAACAAAGGGCTTTGACCAACACAGCACTGTGGGCTAAGCATACAGAGAGCAAGTAAGAACTTTAGCTGAAGATACCTGTATCCTGTTGAGCTCTACAACTGGTCCATGCTGACGATCTCTCACCATAGTTGCTTGCACAACTTTTCTGAAAGCTGCCTCCTAAAAAAAATCCAGATAATGGCAAAACTGAAATCAAGTAAGAACCCTGCACATATTTTGCAGATAAGCACACAGTTCAACCCAGGAAATAAAAAAAGCAACAGAGTATGAAGGTGCAAGATGTTAGTCAATCATCTCACATCTAGCAGGATCATGTTATTTGTGCTAATACGTTTCCTGTCTGAAACAGTGGGGATACTAAAAATGTGAAGAAGAAAGTCCCATCTGTATCACTCAAAACCATGGCTTGAAAGGTTGCACTGCACCCAGAGACAATTACTAAGCAACCAGCATATTGATGAGTAAAAGGATAAATTAGTTTATACCAGAAAAATGTAAGTATATAGAGAATAATTAACATCAGAGAATGACAATCAAAAAAGCCAAAGATGAGATTATCTTGCTATGGAAAGCAATAAATAAACAACAAATAATTTTTTTTTGAAAAAAACCTTTTCATGCAAATTCAAGTAGCTGAGGTTCCCTCACTAAATATTTGGATATAATTTGACAGTCAATTTCAAACAAGATTAAGATGATTTTTAAGTCTTTAGAATCTCTGAAGGTAAGCTTGTCTTAAATGCCTAGACATGAATATGGCATCACACCCTCTGATGCTCTGTGAATGCTTCTGATATATTTGTGCCTGATAGACCACTTTATCTTATGTCTGCAGCCTTTCTGTAACTAGTCTGCAGACTCAAGTAAATTAGGTTGAATATGCCTCCTGCATACACATTCTTATATGTAATACTATGTATGTAAGGACTCACAATTAATAGCATTAACAAATAAAAGTCTCATGAACAGAACAGCAAGGATTTCCTTTCTAGTTTAGGTTTTGATGATTTCCCTTGGTCTGTGAAGTACGTACACAGCTCGATTGTTCTACTACACAATTTTGCAGGAGTCTAGAGAAAGAGACCCTGAGACAACAGATACTAAGAAGTCTAGTTACAGGCCACATGTCTTAGTTAAGGACACAGAACAGCACTGCAGGGGGAAACTTAACCAATTCTATTTTCAAAGATATGTCCCAGCAGATTTTGTCTGTTTGTATAATGTTTTCTTTTTCAGTTAGACAAATTACTATGACAGTGAGAAAATTCAGGCCCAAAACTGATGATTATACTGAAGGCAAATCATGTCTTTATGGCTTATCATATCTGAAGTTTTGAGTAAGTGTTATGGCTTTGAAGCATTACAATTACCTGCATTTTTTTCATGAGTGGCTTGACTTAACTATAAAAATCCCCTTTTTTCACCACTTGAGATTGAACTCCTAGGTATTGTATTTTCACTTTTAGCTCAGTCTAAAACAAGTTTGCACCTGCACAGAGCTTTGCATCAACTAGTATATCACCTGACCTTGGTAACTGAAATACAAACAGGTATGAATTGGTCATTGTCTCCTATCTTATATGTTTTCCAGGATATCATCTACTGAATATTCTAGAAGAATTCAGCTATACTACAAACTGAAGATTTACAGAGTAAAGTTATTTTTGAGATCACCACACAAAAGCACTGTGATGAAGAACTGAGAAAAACACTGTAGAAAGAACACAAAGAAAGAAGTTTGCATCATCAGAATGCAAATATGTGATATACAAGTTACAGAACAAATTGAGACACACAGCTCTTTTTTCTTCAGAAACAACTTAAACAGTACTTCTCCGTTACAGTTACAAATGTCTCCCTTAGACACATTCTCATAAAATACCTTTCCCTGTGATATCAGTATTCCCCGTAATGTGTCAAACCCAACTGAGGGTCCTTGGCCAGTTTCATCAAGTCTTCCTTCAAGATCGAACATTGGAATGCAAGGACAGAAGAGTTCTGAAATGTGATGCAGGAGCAGAAGCCTGTTTCTTAATGAAATGATGGGAATTTCCTGCAGATGATTGTACTCCATAGGAACCTATGATAAGGCAATGATATCCAAATGTAACTTAGAATTATTATACACTTTATTTTATTCAACATAACAATAATCTTTAGATTTGTAGGTAAACTTGTATTAGAAATTCAGATATTTGCTTACTCACACTGTCAAAACTTCATACATGGAGTTCAGTTGTTTATAGAAGATACTAATAGTATCCATCTAAACTGAGCCAAGTATTGTATGATGGCTAGAATAAAAGTGCTGTTCCGTATTTTACTATTTATCCATAAACAAATACATTTTACATCCTGTCATCGCTACTTCCAGGCATAGCTGAAATACAGAATATTCAAAAAACAAGTCTTCTCAATATAAAGCAAGCAACTAAGAACTCCCTTGGAAGGCATAACATTTTCATAGCTGAAAGGCAGAATTAAATTCCTGCCAATTTTCAAACTGAGTTACTGTTCCACATTTGGATTAAAAACTGAATGAAGGGGCTTTTTCAGCTCAGAAAAATGGAATTCTTTAGAAATACAGAAGTAAAACAAAGTAACGGGCTCAAACTTGAAGTCAAACCAAAGCACACTGAGCTTACGCAGGGATTTGGAAAGGAAATACATCTACTGAAAGGTCAGCAATAACCACAGTAAGTATGTTTAAAACCTGAATTCAATAAGCCAAAAATATTACCTGTGTAGGGAGCTTGCCAGCATTAGCAGGTTTACTGGTTGACCAAGCTAAAGTATGTGCTGAGCCACAGGCTACTCTGTTGATCTTTTTACCCTGAAGTGCTGCAACCAGGCGTGGTCTCTGGATGGCATTAGTTGTTCCATCTCCAAGCTGCCCTTCATCATTATCTCCCCATGTATACACTTCCCCTAAACCAATAAAAATAATTTATTATCCTGAAGCTATTATACAAGCTTTTTGCCTTTTTTTTTTAAACTAGCAATTATTTAACCAGATGAGGCCTTGGGCCATAAGATTTCTAGGACTGACAAGATTTCTAGGACTGTGATGGCCATCCTAGTGGATGAAATCCACCATCTAGTGCAGATAAACTTTGATTGACATAGTTAGTCCAAAGTCTCTGTAGAGCAGCTAGGATAAGATGCATTTCTTTCCTCATAGTTTGTGTAACTGAAAGGTTCTGATCCCGAATAGAAGGAGATGGTAGAGCAGAAAAGTAACAGAACATCAGGAACAGCCTGTATTTGATAGTTTCACAGCAAAAGTAAAGCCAATATGAACAAATAAAAATTTTAAAGGCTTAATATTTTGCATGAGACAAAAATCCTATAGTAAGTTGTATTACTAGAGAAGATATTAAAATAGGTGCTTGCTGTTGCAAGATAATTGGGAAATACTTTTAAAGTAACAGCCTTGTTCCTGAGCATTCATTTTTTGCAGCTATATTTCACTAGCACCTATAAAACACTCTGTTACTGTGCAAACTTGTAACTTGTGGGAGTGACAAATTCTGTTACAAAGAATATTCACTATCTCAACCTGCTATGTAAGAAGCAATATTGTTTGTACAGTGCTTCATTTAGCAAGTTAAACACTTCAACAAACTCACAAGACCCTCAAAAAACCAAAAGCCAAATCCATTCAATGCTATTGCGTGACCATTCTGTAATTACTTTCACCTCTATAATTTTCTTTGATCATCAGTGCTTATGTAACTTGAATTCTTTAATTTTTATTAATTTAGTTCTACGCAATCACTTTAAACCAATGTCATGCTTGCTGCTCAAGAAATATGCAACATCTGCAAGCACAAAACATAACCATGCACACACAGAACCAGCATTTTTAGCAAGGACAACCTACCAACAGTTGACTAAAAGATAACATTTCGATTTCTTTAAATTCAGTGCTAAGAACTAAGTAAATTATTTGATTTTTATACCATCTTCAGTGCAGCAAACACAGTGCAAAGACCCCGTAGCAATTGCAATAACTTTCTTTCCTTGCAGTCCCTGCACTTGTCGTGGTCTTCTAACATGGTCATCAGATCCATGGCCTAAGCGATGATAATCTCCCTTGCCCCTGCACAGAGAAGTAAACATTTAAAAACTGTGTTTCAACTGTGGAAAAAATGTAATGACAGGCTATGTCTGAAATTTGATCTATAGATGTACTTATAAAGTCCAGTACCAAAATATTCTCCAGACATTCAACATAAATCATCCCTACTTTGTATGGATGTGATTCTGCTGACTCAGTACAGATTCTTGCACCTCCAATACAGTGCTCCTACTTAATCTGTGTCGTTCCCCTTGCCACTTTTCCAGGGGGTGGTCTTATTTTTAACTCTTAAAGGAGTCAAGCATTAGAAGCATTCATCTGCAAAGCCAGTGTATTTACTGACCTCAGAGACTGGTTTAAGGATACCCAATGTCATACAAACAAGGTAGCTGAGGCAAGTTGGGAAGGTATTTTGCTAAGTCTTTTTAAACATTTCGGTCTAGTACTTTAAACTACAAAACTTGGAATGGTGTGAGGAAGATTAAAACAATGATTTCTAAAATCAAAAAGATTACCACAACAGCAGGACACAATTTTGATAAAACATGAGAATGTTATTTATGCTACCACCTTCCACCCTGCATGACACTTCATGCTTATAATTCTACCGACCTCCTTGGAAGTTCTGCATCTTGCAGTGGTCAGTGTCTGGAATGACAACCCTGTGCTCAGGTTTCCAAGACAAAATACTTGGATTTTCATTCATGGCACTAGAAAATGTTCCCCAAAGTGGTAGATTTTATTACTAATCAAGACAGGAACTCAAAAAATTTTTCAAAGGGAAGATCAAAATAGTGGTGACATCTAACACTGTAGAAATAACTAATACAGAATACTTACCATGTATATACAGCTCCAGATTTGGTAAGGGCCACAGAAAATTGTGACCCACATTCTACTTTAACCACTCCAAGGCCTGTGAGGGAATCAATCTAGAAAAATAAAATCAAATGAAAATCAAATGAGTTAATTAAGGAGACTGTAAACGGAACTGCCTGAAGTAAAATGTAACATACTGGTGTATGTCTATATGTATATTTACAAATTAAAATGTTTATGTAGATAATTTAGAAGAATTCCACTCCTTTCATCTTTCTACCATTTACTGCTTAAATACTAAAAAGGAGCTCAAATTTCACAAACTGTTGAAGGTCACCTCTAGTACATTTTGCCCATAGTTACTCTGCAATTGCCCTGAGTAGAAACAATAAGGCTTTGTCTACAAACACTCATCCTTAGTTTGTATGACATGGATGTGATTCTGCTGACATAATAAAAATATTTCTATTTCCAGCAGACTCTTCCTATTTATTCTATGTAGGACCTTATGCTGCTTTACAATCAGTCCTATGGGACTGACTGATGAAATATAAACAAGCTATTTTCACATTATGTTACACCATGCTGGAAACATTCAGAAACAGAATGGGGATACCTGTATCCAAGTAATTAAGTGTGTTTCTGGATTTAGGATCTAAAATCCACTGTGCATAGGTATTACAGTGATAGACATTTCTCAAACACAAGCGACATTCATCTTCATTACAAATGCTGGAATCCAAATTTAATGGCTACATGGATTTCATATGTAACGTGAAGAAATTCCAAGTCAACCATGCATTCCTAGAGAAGGTTTAATATAAAGTAAGATTGCTTTCCAACGAATTGATATCCCTTCCTGGAATAACCTTATGACTATAGTAAATTTATTAACACAAAGAAACATGAAGGTTTCTTGGCAAAACCTAATGTTTTGACAGGAACCAAAATTAAAACAAGAAATATTGTTTAAACCAGCAATGTTTTTCAAAAAAAACCTTTCAAGTGCAACTTTTAACAGCCAGCACAAAACCTAAAGACTTGTTACTGTAGCCTACAAAGTTCATTCTTAATAACCACCAGAAGAATCCTGATGTCCCAGGATGGGTGAAAGTTTGCACATACTGACAAATCTGTCTTCAGCGTTCTCCACCAACATCATGGTTTCTAAAGAAATGCAAAGGTTACACAGAAATACCTTCATTGGTACTTTACAGCCATCACTGCCTCCTCTCCCAAGTTTTCCATAATCTCCATCACCCCAGGACCAGACTGTATCATCGTCAGTGAGGCACAGTGTCTGTGCATCTCCGCTGCCACAGGCTATATCAATCACACGGTAACCCTGGAGAGCTTCCACCTGGAATGAAACCACTCATTTTTGTTCACCATAAAAGACTCAGTCATTTAGTTCCACAAAAGACGACACGCTCAGCTTGGAGAGGTGATGACTGGAACTACAAGTCTGAAACAGCACAGGAACAAGGAAATAAAGGCAACTCTAAGAGCTTTGCTCTTTTCAAACCAGCAAAATGAAAACCAATTATGTATTTTAAATACAGTTGGTTTTTTTTAATTGGTGAAATAGTTAAAATTTTTTTACCTCAGTGTCAGGGAAAACAATTAATACGAATCTAAGGTTACCAAAGACTATATTCTGTTGAAATAATTTCAGGCTCTCTGGACCTGTACTGAATACAGTAAGGGGAAAAAAATGTCTTATTTTCAAATAGTCTTTCACTAGTTTACAATCTTTGAGCACTTGCATCAAAATCCAAATTTAGTCAACGTCTTTTGAAATTATGCCATCTAGCGATGAAGTATGGGATTTGGAATCACAAAGTAAAAGATTGGTGACCCACATGCATCACATCCTTCCTATCCCTGCCACTACTTGAAATAGATTCCAGGTGGCACAATCCATCATCCAAAGCAGCACGAAACTTCACATATTTCAATTCATCTAGAGTTTATCTATTTTCATACTCACACAGAACATGCAGGGTAGGGAAAGGAAAAGTGAGCAGACCTTGGTTTTTGGGAAGGTCAGGGGAACAAGAACACCTGGCAGGCAATAAGGTCCCAAAGGGGACTAAGATGCATGATACCTCATCTCACAGATTGAAACACTGGAAAAAGTTAATGCTTGTAACAACAGAAATATATACACAGAGCTATGAATAAAACTAACAAACTAACATTCAGTTTGATACAACCAATGCAATCTTGGACTCAGCTGTATTTTCAGCAAGCGAATGCAGGAAGCAAAATGAACTCTCATTTCAAAGGCAGGGCAGTTTTCTTAATACCACTATTTTGATTAAAATCCTTTAAGAGTCTAGTTCACAGGAGTATAACACTCTGAATTACAACTGTCAGCTATCAGTATAGGCGTTGTTCCTACTTTCCACACTGTCCAAGTTCTCAGATTTACCACTTAAGAATCAAATGAGAGCAGCTACCTTCTTCATCAAAAATTGCTTAATGTTCCTTAGCAAACAGCAATTAAATACTTCATAATTACTTTGGTGAAATTCTTATTAACTTAGTATATACTTCAGTAAAATCTCAGTATTGAATCGTGAGAATTAAGAGCATCATTACTATGTCAGGAGAAAAAAGCAGTTTACAGGTGACTAAGTGGCTATCACTGTAAACACTGTTATATTTCCCAGGAAGTAAATAATGAGGAAACCCAGAAAACAAGGAGCTCATTTGTTACTTTCAGTGCAAACTACTCCTGTGAAGGGGTAGAATTTACTTACTCAGGGGGGTGGGGTGTTTGATTTGGGGTTTTCTTTAAATCTCTAAAATAAATTCCTTGTAAGCTGTTCGGTGAACACTAGCAAGGTTTTGCAGCTCCTCTTTCATTTTATGCTTTCAATCATGGGAGCTTGTTCACTTCTCACAAATACATGCCACTGTTTTCCCCTTTCATTCTTTGTATGCAGGAAGGCATAAAGTTATAAATCAGATGATATGAACTGGATAAAGTTTAGAGTTCTCCACAGGTTTCTTACCAGTTTAGGTTTTAGTTGGTCCTCACTATCTCCATGCCCAAGGCGCCCGTATCTTCCCTTTCCCCAGGTGAAAAGGTCTCCTGCAGCTGTAATGCAAGCGCTGTGTGCTCCCCCAGCAGCGATGTCAACCACCTCTATGCCTCTCAGAGACTCAATCACACGGGGGCGATCACAGGGGCTGAAATGAAAACATCTGTCTCGACAAAACTTTTGGGATAGACCATTCACATTCACCAGTGTATGGAGAGAAGCTTTTAAAATGAGAACGAGGACACCTAAAATCGCTGAGTATTTGCTTTACTCCAGTTTAATATCCTAAAGATTTAATTTTAACTAGAAAATCTCATTCAGATTCACTTAACTAGAAAAATACTTCATTCAGAAATATAGAGGCAGAGGCCTATAAAAGCAAGAAGTATTTTACCACATGTTATATTACAGAACTCCAGGTAAACTGAAACTACAAAGCCACTCTTACTAAAATCTAGTAAAAACTAAGCATTTGTCCTGGAAAATCAGTCCAATTTAAGACACATTACCAAAGCTTCTAGCATAAAATGTACTAGTATAAAACATGTAATTCTGCCTCCATGAACTTAAGCATTCTTCTTACTTGGATCAGAACATTATCATCTCTAACACAATAGAACTTCTCATTTAATGTGGGCAACAGTGCACATGAAAATCAGAAGGACAATAGCAGTTTTGCTCCCTAAAGTATCTGAAAGTTTCACATAGCTACAAGGCAGATCCTAAAGTAAAGCCACTGAACTTTAGCATCCACAGATATGTTACAAGACAATATCAAATACAGAAATCAGATAAACTGCTTATCTGAAAAATATGTTGAGGTTCTCCAATTTTAAAATATATGTTGCCACATCACTACTTTCTGCTGACTTGTGCATATAGGGAGTACTCATACAGCACTTTTAATATACAGCAACTGTAATAAATATCCATTTATAGTTTTTTTTAAATAACATTTCAAAGTGTTACTTGCCTTCGGTTTCCATGACCAAGTTTGCCATCTTCTGCTTCACCCCAAGAATAAACTTCTCCTTCAAAAGACAATGCCAAACAGTGCTTTCCTCCTGAGTTCACTGCAACTTTCTTTATGAAGACATGTTGAATGGATTCCAGTAAAGTTGGAGTAGAAACTGACTCTGTTCCTCCAATTCCAAGCCTACCACCTGCTCCATATCCAGTGGCATACAGCTTTAAAGTAAAGAATAAATTTTAGTCTTGTTTGCCTCATGCAGAACATTCCCTAGAAATTAATTCTAGAGAAGAATTCTTAATGTAGATATGCCAGAACGCAGTTCAAGGAAAGTATGAAAAACCCCAGTTTCTTACAGGCTTCTTATTTTCTCTTTTGGAAAATAAAGAAATACTTTGAAATATTTCACAGAAAAGCATTGGGAAAATGTGGCTACATTCACGTCAATAAGAACTCTCACTGATGTAATGGATTTAGTTTGAAATACTAAACCTTATTTTGTAAAACTATTAAGAGACCATAGCTTTGCTTGATAGCATTACAAAATCATCTATGACCTGGAGCTCTCCTTCCAAGAAGGATTATCATAGTTTTCTTTCTTCTGTAGAATATACTCACTTAAACAGAGCTGCTTCTTTCCCTTCCATCCCATAAATACAGTTTTAATTACTGATTTTCATTTTTTTGTCTCTCTAAAAATAATTTCTTTCAACAGAATGATGTCAAGGAATGCCATTAATCTGTCCTTTACCCTTCTGTGAATTATTAACAAGGATGACACTGACCCCAAGGAATCATTACAGTACCTCACTAAATGAATGTAACTGTTACACAAAGCTCTAGCTAAAATTCTCCATCATGTCCTTAACAGCTGCCATTTGTATAAAAATAAAAACTTTTCAAATTCATGAACTAATTTTTTTTCTCCTACACCTTACACTAAACTTTGGCATTGAGATTCCTTTTCACTAAGGATTTGAGCACCTGAAAATTAGATCCTGCAATATCTAACTTAAATTTAGCCAGCTGTGAACAATCTCAGATTACACCTCTCCCTTGTTAGCAAGAAATAATCACCCCTGTTTTAGGGAACTCCGTGAGCATGCTGCTTCTACCCAACTTTGTTTGACAAAATCTGATCACACTTTTGAACTGGGAACTAAAATACATTTCTTGTTTCAGCCATTTAATGCTATAGCACACTGCATTCCTAGAAAGTACTGGTGGACTTGGTACAGTTCAGATTCTTTAAAAAAAGAGTTACTACTACCAATAATAATAATAAAAAACCTGTGCTATGCACATTATTGCTCATTTAGCCAAACCCATTCTGACTGAGGGTGAAATATTTCAAGGGAATGAAATAAGCAATCGTTTGTTGCATCCTTACTTTCCCATCAGCAGTCACTGCAAACAGAGTCTGTTCACCACCAATTAACTGCACTGGTCTAAGGGTGGCAAGAGCTTCACATGGAGTTGGGACTTTGACTTTTGCTCCTTCAATTCCACCAAGCTGTCCTCTGTGATTATGACCCCAACCATAAATAGTTCCACTGCCTCCAGCTGAAAGTGTCCAATCATCAGGTCGTCTGCAGAAAATGCAAAACAAGCAAAAATCTTAAAAGAGCATTTTAAAAGCCTCAAAAAATGCAGTTTATCATTGTACAACAACAAAGCATCACCAAACCAGTAACAGTTGAAAGAAATTACCTATTCATCCACTGGACAAGCTGCTCATCCTGTTCTCTCTTAAAGACATCATGGCACTCGTGAAGAACATCCATATTTTCATTATCTGCCATTAATTCTCGGATTTTCTTTGCCACCTGTGAAATATTTTGCATTAAACAACCTTATTCAAATTACCAATTACTCCTATCACAGTTGGCATAAAATAATTCAAACTCAGTGTATCTTTTTACATGAGACACTTTCACGTGTTCCATTAACCATTAGAAGTATTCCTGCAGTACCTCATCAAGGAAAAGGCGAGGTAATGGTGTCCTTTTATCAAGAGCCACAGCAACCCTGGATGCCATGCAGTATCTCCTGAACCAGGCCCATTTGTGTGTTTCTGCACAGCAAGGGAGAGTGTCCAACTCCAGATCACAAGCCAGAGCCACAAGCACCTGCAGACAATCCAAAAAACATTTTAGAGAGGTATCAAAAATGTGCAACAAATATCAGTATGGATTTGATAGAGATGAACAGCCCATAGGCTAGTAAGGCCTGAACAGAGTCTCAAAGACAAGTCACTAAGAGCCATCTTCATTACACTCATGGATGGGGTAACATCAGGTGTACCCACACTATCTCACACTGTTAGGTATCTAATTTCCTCTTTCAATCCAGAAATTTTCATAACCTCCCTGTGAAAAACATTCCTAGATTAATTAACTTTTCCATATCAAATCCCATGTGCTTAACTTTTTACCTTCCATTTCTAAACTGTCTCCTTTCTACAATTCAATGAATTTTCAACTGATTTTCAATTTGACTCAATTTCAAATCAATGTTTCATATGAATACTGTGAAGAACAGATTACTTCCTCCTTCTATAAACTTCTAAGGTTTTCTTTCTGTTAAGATAGGTACACCCTCTTAGTTTCACTTTTATACTACAGAGGAGGCTTTTTTAGACTTTTATTCTTCCTGCTCTTCTCTAGACTTCCTCAGCTTGTTTATTTTTACTTTGAAGTACAGGGTCCATTTAAGACATTGTCATTTTTTCCAACTGGATGTAAATAAAACCTTCAGTGTACTCAACCAACTAAATAGAAATATACAGCGCTCCTATTATGACAGCTCAAAATCACTTATCAAAAAGATACAAGATGCTGCTTACAAGATGTTTTTCCTGAGTTTCTCTGCCCAGCTAGGTACTCTTTATTTTTCATTTGTATATTTGATTCTCCTTTTAGAAGCAGTATTCTGGTTTTGCCAGTAAACATTACTGATATAGGACTAAGTGAGCTTAGCACATCTCAAAAAAACCCCAGAACTACTTTAATGTATTCTTTACTGATTGTACTGCATTACCTTAAAGAAAGGGCTGTGGAGCAATTGCTTGCCACCTCTCACAATGGGGTCTTCGTAGTCAAACTGTCGCTGCAAAGCTTCTGGAAGACCTTTAACCAAGGCAGCTAAAGCACTCCCTGTGAAACTCTAGAGACACCACACAACCAGAAAGTTAGTCATAGTGCATGCAGTACAGGAGGTACGTTATTTAGAAGACTGACAAACACAAATAACTTCCCAAACTACAGCTAGCTGTGTGAAGAACCACTTCCATCCACTTCTTAAAACAAAATTATTTCTACCACTTCTTGGCAATTCCAAAAGCACATCTATTCAGTCTTGGGAATTAGCCATTTTTTTTATTCTAAACTGGAGTATCTCTACAGACATGCAGACCTGTGCCACAAGACTATTCATTTGCCCATTTCCTATTTTGCCACTAACACAGAAAAAGTTGTACATCAGGGCTAGCACTTTAATCATAATGTGAAAAATGTGAATAGGAGCATCACTGCCTTCTTACCAAAGCCCGTGTTTCTCCCTCGTTATCCCCTAGGATCCGGTTGATGTTAATGGACTGGCCAAACTCCGTGGTGAGCAGTTTCCGTAGTCTCTGCAAAGCCCACATTCTGTGGCCAGCAGCTAAGGAAAAACAAGCACACAAAGAACGTAATTACTTAAAACAATCACCGTACCTTCAAAAAAAACCAGACCTAATTTTAAGACTGTACCCACCTAAGGCACTCAGTTGAGCACAAGCTGCAAGAGAAGCTGCCAAGCGAGGAACTATGCTCCTGTTAGAAGCAAAATTTAAGCGAAAATCCAACAAACACGTAACCAAATCCATTGAGGGACAGGAAAGAATGCAACGATCCGAGAGAAGGTCTTTAGGGCCTGCAAGAAACAAAAAGCAACAACAAAAAAAAGCTGGTGAAGGTTTGTCCTCAGACTGAAATAAGAACAGAACGTAGGCAGGATTTAGTTGGCCAAACATAGCACTCTAGAGTGCTAGTCTGCATCTGAGTTACCTATTCTACTTCCCTTTGAAGAGACTGGAAGAAAGATGCACTTTCATGACTTAATGCACGTAATTTTAAAACAGATGCATCTTAAAAAATAAGGGCATGTCAGATGCCTTGTGTCCCAGAAATATCCTCTCTTCACTGATGAACAGGCAAACTAGAGTGATTACAAAATATTTTTCTCTCTTCTCTATGTACAGGTACACCTCTCAGGACTCAGTTGAAAAGGTTTCCCAAGTACGAATGAAAATGTTTTCTTAGTATAAATATAAATGAACTATGGAACTTTGTCATGTAAATACCATGAAATAAGTGCAGTGTAAAAAGCTATAAAATAAAACCTACTCTTAATCTCCTGTAGAAGATGTATGTGATACATTACCTGCAGCTGGCATGATAGGGTAAACTGTGAATCGCCATCCCCAGCCATTCACAGACCCATCACTGATGAACTTCCACTTCAACTCATCCCCTGGAATTCGCAATTCACTAGACCAGTCTGACCACTCACGACCTGTTACAGTAGGCAAGACAAACATATTCAGCTCTACTGCCTGAGCCAACATGCCAGCCACTCATCAACAGCAATTAGTTAACTATGATAAACATCACACAAAGGCATTCAAGAAAAAAAGCTATGTAAAGCCCATGACCATCAATGTAAAGATGTTATATTAAGTCTTAAAAAGTTCAATCAGCACTGCTAGCAGATAGCCTTAGTACTTTTAGTACCGCATTCAGGAAGCTACTACAAGAGCTTACTAAAATCTGTTGTCCTATTTTCAAATAGCTTTCATATTACAAAAATATGTAATAACTTGCACAATAAATTAAGCTTTACAGCTTCCAACCAGGAACCAACCAGAAATATTTCAGTAATGAAACACGTTTGGGGAAAAATGGGTCAGCATTAAAAGCCCACATCATGACTGCACAGGCAGTAAATACTGAGACCCTTGCACATGATGAAGTGTATGGGTAAGTTCAACATAAAATTCGATGAGATTAAAAATATTCCTCCAAAACCTACTGCAAATTAATATTGCTTAAAAATTAAATCAGAGAGATCAAGATTAAAGGTGTGAAGAATTCACGTAGTGTCACAAACAAAGGCCAGAGCAGGAAACAAAGAAAGAGCACCAAGCTATTATTTTGGCCATTTGACAGCAGAAGAGCATTTCTCTCGACTGTATGAAAGCTGAAATTTCTCTAAGTACGACCTGAAAAAGGAAGAAGCTGGCAAAATAAGTATCCTTTTCCAATTTGTTAAAATACACTTTGATTATATAGAAATTCATATATGTTGGCAGGGGTGCTAAATACTGACTTTTATACTCAAGCCACTCTTTGGAAGACCTGGACAACCTAGCGCTTACTTCCCAGAGATTCTCTATATCCAAAGACACGAGGTCAATCTTTGCATCTAAATCCTACAGACTTCTTAGTTTAGAAGACAGTATCAATTAGCACAGGTTTTCCTTTTTTTTACTGGCACATCCCTAACAAGAGGTCAGTCAGAGGCAGCGGTACATTTCAGTCAGCATTTAAGAGGAAATGGCACAAGACACTTCTGAAAAGCACCATTTCTCCGAACCTGATCGGACGGAGACGATCCTGTTGACGCCATCCATGATGGTGAGTGGATCGTGGCGCCGCTCTGTAGAACACTGGCGGTCAAACTCTACCCTCAGTCCCTCGGCACCTGAATAGCAACAAAGAGTTCACACACTTCTACAGAGCAATCAATACCACAGACAAATGCAGTATTTTAGAAATCCACATGAAATCAAACACAGTTGTTTGGAAGCCATAGCGCTCATTCATAAAAATAACTTCTTTTGATTTAATTACATTATTTGTCTGTAATTTCTTCTCATTGCAAGGCTTAAATCACTGCAAATTTGTGTCAGTAGGCACTAGCAGACAAAAGACCATACCAGAACATTCAAAACTAAAGTTGCGAAAGACAAAAAATGCCTATTTACAGTTAAGACAAATAGTTATTTGTTCTCTGTAATTTTTGGTAAGTACTAGGTAACTTACTGAAGGAAGCAGTAATGAAGCATTAAATCAAAGAAGTGCTTCCCTTGCTCAAGACTAGAAGATGAGTATTCAAGTACTAAACCTGAAAAAGACTCAGTCCTTCTCAGCTCAATAACTGAATGGAAAACAGCAGTGATATGCAACTGGAATCACACCCAGTGAACCCAGAAATGCATGATGTATAGAACAGAGATTTTCATTAGCATGTAAGACATCAGCTTCAAGAAATACTCTTCTATAGCAACTGGGCACATAATATGGCTTTAAAAGTTCAATACATATTTTTGTAAGTTAAGGAACAATTTCGTGCAGGCAGGCTTAAAAATAATTGAATCTTAGCAACATAACTCTTAAGAATTCTGTACCTGGTATTTTAACTGTGCCACTAGAAGATGTATCATCAGTATATGGATGGCTGCTCTCTACCACAACTGGTTGTGAAGAGAGGCGACCACTTTGTGAATCAGTTGCTACATCTTCTAGTTCAGTAACACAAAGCTCCAACAACATATCAGCCACCTAAAAAAAGAAAAATACACACTTTACAAACTGTATGTTTCATCAGTCCGGGAAATCTAAGTAAACTCCCATTCTTCTCAAATTTAAAATAAATAACTTGTTTTCAGAAATCTGATTCATAAACCATCATATTAATTCAAAAATCATCTTTTTTATAGTGTTAGAGCTAGAAAAACTCCTAAAACTAAAAGCCAAAAAACTTCACTTTTCAATAAGTAAATGACAACACAAATAATTGTTTTCCCTTACAGAAAAACAAACTATTAAATCTGAGCTATAGAGCATACACCAGCACAGAAAGCTATAAATATTTAACCAGTATGTAATATTGCAAAACACTGGTTAGGGAGGAAATGCCAAAATTACTAAGTTTAAAAGAGTTTCTAATAAAAATTCTGTCTCCAAAACACAAAAACCTCACACAAACCCAAAGTTGTTCAGCTACTCACTACTAATGCTAAAAAAACCAGAATTAATGTATAAGTGCACATATAGGGTGTACCTAATTTGACTGGGAAAATTCAAGCCGAATATAAACATACACAGCTAATCATTGAAAATTGGGTAGGAGGAGTAATAGTTTTAGAAATCTTAAAATAAATGCATTGTTACTCATTAGGAAAACTACTATTTGAAAGGTAAAGCTACAAGAAATATTAAACAGCTTTCAGTTCATTACTGCACACAGATATTCTACAAATAATTTATGATTTTTAACATTCTGTTAGCTGTGCCGAAAGAACCCCACACCCATGGATAGTTTTTTAAAAGTAAGAAACTTTAATGCATGAAATGTAAATCTTAACCGTTAAGAAGAATTATTGTATTGTTAACAATACAATACACTAACAGCACTTTTAACTAGCAGTCATGACTGCATCAATTTGAAAAACTAACTCAGATGCAAAAAAACCCATCATGGAAGTTTTTAAACTAAAATTCTACAGATCGAGTAAAGCTTGGTTAATTCAGCTTCATTCCAACAACCACAGACAGTTAGTCAATACACAAATACATTCTATCTTAATGTTTAATTGCAGCATGAAAAATTGAGGAACTGGTCTGTTACTTACATCTGCAGCACATGCATATATTCATGTAATATTTCCATTTAAATGGTTAAAGCTCACATGCATTAAATTTCCACTCAAATTTTCACACGTAACAAGTTTCTCATGATGCTGAACTGCAGTTCCAATACAAGAAAGTATTCTAGCAAGCTAGTTTTAAAAAGGGCATAGTTAAAACACAACAGAAACAAAACCTGACCTGTGGGTAAGCTGTGCCCATGCCAGACAGCACAGCTGAGAGAACATCTCTTCCCTTTTCGCCTGCTCGGTTGGACACCGCAAGCTTTAGCAGGTCAACCATGACTCGCGTGTCATCTGGTACCAGGAGACTTGTAAACTCATCCAAGTACTGTGGTTCTGGGCCAGATACCTTACTCTGACTTTCTACATCCTACAAAACAAACAATAAACATCCCTCTGTCTTTGAACCAATTTTTAAAATGCAGTCATTTACAGAATAACTTTTAAAGCACAAAAACCAGAAAAACTACTTGATAAAAGCATGGTAAGGACTTAAGTTTTAAGAAGAGCATTGACAACATTACTTCTTTGGTTTTTGTCATGGTTTCTGCAATAATACTGGCAGCTCCAGGATCATCTGTGACTGGAATGAAAGGACGGGAAGAGGCAGCAGCAGCTGAGGGAGTTACAGCAGACGGTGTCACAGTATCTTCTGAAGGAACAACCTAGCCAGAACAAATAATAACTAATGAAATCTCAAACAATACACTGTACAACCTTTAAGACTTTAACTGTTTATTAGAAGGGCTAGTGTTCAAAGACAGAAGCAATTTAAAAACAGCCGTTAAGTTCAAAACCAGCAGATTCACTGCCTGTATTTTGAGCTTCTATTTTATGTTCCTAGTGTGGGTAAAACAGCCAACACTCCCTCCCCTCAACACCAGCTACTACAAAAACATACAATAAAACATCAGTGCCTGCAGAAAAGTCTACAAAGTAGCAGGCAAGCCCTGACAATACATACCAAGTTCACTGTTTATAAACGCAAAAGACCTCTTCAGTAGCAAGCCTTTTCTTTTTTTTTAGCAAAGACTGCTTTTGTTAGCAGTTGCGAATCAACATAGTAGAATTTCATTCAGGGCCTCATGTCTACATCAGTTGATCTAAGTTTACAACTAAATTTCACTAAATAATGGTCAAATATTCTGCTATTCTTGACTTTTTTTAGTATCACTCCTGTAAAATGAGTTCAGTATCTCTAAAATATTACTAGAAATCATCACAATTGCATTTAAATGACATGATGCTTTCTGAAAGTTCAAAACTGATTTTACACCAAAATTTTAGTTTTTCCAAATCTGACATGTACAGAGAACCCAGTCCTGAAATTAGAGCATGAAGGAATTTTTTATTCTCTGCTACTATCAGACTAATTGAGATATTTGTCAGCTTTACTGTTAAAAACTGACGAAAAAAGAAAATAATGTGACACTTTACCTCCCCTCTCCTGTCCTGCCAGGGGTTTGGGCTCAGCCTCTCCTCGATATCTCCTACAAGCACACACTCATCTCCATTTGCAGGGCTTCCTGCAGAAGTAGCATCTGATGGCGGGGCTGGTGATGAAGAGGGACATTCTACTGGTGCAATCATACTTGCAGGCATCAGTGCTCCAACAACTGCATCCCTGAAATCATTTAGGATGGATTAACATAAACCTAATTACACTCCTTTGTTGAACTTGAAAAATGATATTACCTTGTCTTAATAAAGTAAGGTAAGGTTTCCAAGCTCTAGAATTTAGAGGGTAGTTCATTGTTTTTCTCCTTTGGGCCTGATGCTTCAATAGTTAACGTGAGTTTCTCTTACAAATTTTAGCACAAATACTCTGTTCTCTACTAACAATGACAGCACTGCAAAGTTTTATTGTTCTTTCCAACTCTGCCCTCTACAGCTTCCTCCAAATCACCCATCATGATTTACTTACACTGCCTCTACATTATTTACTTGAGCATTTCTTAATGAACAATTTTTTCCCCAGGCAATAGAAACTTTTGTAAACATAACAACATAAAGCCAACATCGACATAAAAAGAAAACTTAAATGAAGCTTAGGCCCATCCTGAGGAGCCCAAACTTGTTAAACAATTTATACCTGACTCAAGAGTCCCTAATAGATGGCAAGCTATGTCATCTTTTGCTCTGCAACAGACAAGAACATTTCCATGCCTACCTGGCATACATGATTTGCAATGCAATGAGTATATGAGACAGTGCCTGCTGTTTGGCAACATTCCCGTCAAGCGACAGGAGAATCTTCGCAAGGGAAGGGCGATTCGGCTTGGAACTGTTTGCCCCACTGATTTTGTTACTGGCAGCAGAAGAATCTGCATCTGAAGGGACACCTAAAAAGAGGAGGGGGAAAAGAGAAGGTAAGCATTTTTTGGCGGTATAATACATGAAAGGAAATTATTTATCTAATTTCTTGTTAAATAGAAGAGATGACCGTGAAACTCATTCTACAGTAGACTTCTAAACTGCAGTGCCTACAGTTACATTAAAGTTAATACTGAGGCTTTCCAACAACGGCTTTCATAAAATAGTATTTGATCTTGTTACTTGCTTATGAGGATTAGGTAATACAGATAGAAATATTTTAGTGATCAACACCTAAAATAAGCTTTACTTACACAAATATTCTGAAATAACAGGAATATTTCTTAGGTACACATTGCCTTGGTCATGAAAAAGCTTCATTAGCAAGATGCTTGATGCTTTTATATTCAACATGAAACACTGCTGTTTTAATTCCCTAATTCTAAAGTCACTTACCTTACAAACAAGAGGTAATGTGTAAGAAGTTTAATACTAGTATAGCATTCATCTATCATTACCTCCATAAAGAGAAAGTCCTTGGGGTGTTTGAAAAAGCATGTTGCATCTTAATTTAAAAGTTCCACTTTCGTAAATATGTTTGGTTGGGGGTTTTTTTTCAGAGGTGTATTTTGTTGTTTTGTGATTTTTTTTTTAAACCATTTTATTTTGCACTCTTATCACCTATTAAACCACACACAAAACAAACACGCAAATGTCAGTAAAAGAAAAACAATGTAAGGCAACAAATACGAACCAAGATAGGAAGCACCTAAAGGGTCCCTTGCTGTCTGGAAAAGGACTGGTTCATGAACAGATGGTGTAGCTACATCCACCGTTGTCCATGCTACACTGTGGGAAGAGCCACAAGCAACCCGAGTGATTTTCTGGCCTTCTAAGCCCTGGACAAGAGTGGGTTTTCTATTGACTGTAGTAGTTCCATTGCCTTGTTGCCCATGGTCATTGTCACCCCAAGCATAAACCTGCCAGAAAAAATTTCCATATATTACTTAGCTTCACTGCTTATCTCATTTAAATGCTTTCTTAAAAATTCCTAAAAAAAAATGTTAGTGATTTGTGCTAGTAATCTAGGACACTTTAGACAATCTATTGTCATGACATTCCCTTGCTCCATTAAATAAGGCAGGCATTATCATTCATTAAAAGAAAAAAAAAAAAAACAATCAAAGCAGCACTTTATCAGATGATTCATAAATTACTGCCAAATCATAACTGATCAGTTGATTCATAAAACACTCAATATTCACAGTGAACAGTATGTCAGAAGAATTAATTGCTTAGTAGTTACACTGGAGATCTGAAACAATATTATGGTAACACTGCAAAATCTGTCCAGAATACTATGACTGCTGCTGCATTTCCAGAGCAAGAAGCAGGATTCCTTTCTGCATCAAGGAAAGAGGGGAGAGGAGGGTGATGCACAACATACCTGTCCTGTGTCAGTCACTGCCAGACAGTGCAGTGCTCCCACAGCCACGTGCACAATCTTTTTACCCCTCAGTCCTTCCACAACCTGTGGCTTTCGTACGTGCACGTCTGTGCCATGGCCTAGCCTGAAGTAGTCGCCCTTACCCCTGCAACAGACAGTAAATGTAGCATCCAAAAACAACTGTACTGTTTACACATTCCTCTTCAATGCAGCTTCCCAGCTGAACACACTTCATTTATCACTGCCTGAAACACACACACCAACTAGCAAATGCTTCAGAACTGAATTACAAAGGCATAAGAATGAGGATAACTGCAGTTCTATTACACCATAGCTTCTCACCTTGAGAGAGAAGAGCATGATTGTAATTATTTTTAGAATGCAAAAAAATTGTATTACATTTGATTTCCTCTGCTGCAGAAACACTGCAATTACAAAGGCTTACAAAATTCACATTTTGAGCAGATTTATACTACCGAGGATAAACCTAACAAAAACAGAACCTTTAACAAGTCTGCTCCCATGAAAAAAATACACAGGAAACTAAAAATGTTTTCAGATTTGAGTTTTTTCACATTGTTGGATGCCTCAATATAGATTCTCCAAGTCTCCGTAGTTTAAATTCTTACAAAATTGTTATACACAAACGACACTAAAAAAATAGCATACACAAGAGTAACGTACACACCTTAAAATGCCTCTACCAAGAATGTCAGTAAAGAAGAAAAAAACCCTGATATTTCTTCCAGTATGTTTTTAGTAACCACTCACTCAGCTCTTTTGCTCACCACCAATTTTTCTCAAGTTAGGTTATATTATTCTGGAGAGAAACATGATAAAGAGTACTGTTATCTACCTAAAGTTAAAACCCAGAAGTTGGGATTTTTTTCCTCAAACCATTTCAAATTCAAGAAGAATAAAAGTTTAGAAGCAACTCAGCCATCCCCAGCTGAAACAGACCCAAAACAATCTCCTTGTAGACCTGTAATGTCATGAAATAGCTGTAGATTTTTGACTAGACCTAACAGTGTTAAGAAGAACTAGGGCAAGGAAGGAATAAAAAGAATTTTTGAATGAGTTCTTAAAAAAAAAAAAAAA
>VZRQ01003712.1:140158-173317 GCA_013397975.1 Machaerirhynchus nigripectus
AGAGGATGGAGAGCAAGAAAGAAATACAGTTTCCAAGGGCCACTCTGAAAAACATCTGTTAAAAACTTTTTTCCCCTTTAACAATAGTAGTAACCTATAAAACCAAAAGTTCTGTGGATTTCTCTTCATGTTATTCAGCAACTGCTGACAGCTCAACAAAAATGACTGGTTTAAGCCTACCTAGCTTTGATATACATCAAATGGGTCACAGTCTTACTACACAAGGATGGGGTAAAACCTTGATCTGGTTAGTGCTCTGAAGCTGACCTCCCATGCAGTAAACTCTCAGATTATACAAAAGGTTTGTAAATTCAAAAAGCCAGATTTGTGTTCAAAACAAAGCAGAAGCAAGCGGGCAAACAGAAGAAAAATAAAACCATATCTGAGTAATTCTCAGTGATCATCATATACCAATTCTTGCTCCAAGGCATCATTACTGACAACTCAGTGGCCCTCTGAGCAGCAATAAGCTGTTGTTGTGTTCCTGCATCCCCAAGGAAGTTCTTCTCATCTGCTCTGAACTTCAGCTTACTTCCTCACTCTCCTGCATCCTCACTCTCACAAGTCTCTGCTTTAGCTGTAAGCTACATAGTCCAAGCTATGGTTCTCAAGTCCTTTTTTTCCTCAGTCTACTCCAAAGTCTTAAAGTAACGTTCTTTTAATGTTTCATGGCGACCAAGAGAGGAAATGATCTTTCCTTTCATCCACTAATTCCATAGGAGCCAGGCATTCTAACAGAGTACAACAAACAAGGAATCATGCTACAAGACACAGCATTAGAGTAATTGAATGGATGCAGCTGGTGTGGAAGAGCTGCCAATTTAAAAGACAAAGCACACAGATAAGGCACAAACAGAGTCGAATAGCACTAAATACAACACGTAGTTAGCAAGTGCTTTGTTAATACTTCCAAATGTAACATACCATGTCCATACCACTCCTGACTTGGTCAGTGCCAACGAGAACTGTGCACCACATTCAATCTGACAAACGCCTTGGCCATTCAGTCTTTCAATGTTCTGCGGAATGTTGCATCCTTCACTTCCTCCTCGGCCCAGTTTTCCAAAATCACCATCACCCCAAGAAAACACCAAACCTAACAAACATCAAATTGCAGGTCAAACAATGATCACAATACTCCCATGTGCTAAAACGTTTCTGAAACAATATACTCCCACCTTCATCTGTCAAAGCAAGAGTCTGAGCATCTCTGCTTCCACACGCAACCTGAATGACTCGGTGGCCAAGGAGCACTTTAACCTACAAAACGGATGGAGTAAGTAAGACGTTTTCAAAGAAATTGTGTTTTAAAACCTTACAAACATTTCCAAGGTCTTATGACTCATCTTGGTCATTGTGCCCAGCCTGAGCAAAGAACTGTCAAGCCACATTCAGAATCCAACATTGCTACACGGTAGCTTCCAGCTATGTACCAAAGTAGATGCAGGACATGAATGCTGAAAGCAGCACTAGCCATTTTACATCACTTCCCAAGAAAGAGGCTGGATCTTTTTGGCCTTTCTGAAATAGCTTTACTTTCCCTGGAGTTATGCGTACCAAATCATAATTAGATCACTCCAAAACATACTGCCTTCATGGTTTTTGTTACTTTAGCTTTATGCTGCTCTCACTTGTTAAAACACATTTGCATTTCATCAGAAACAAGAAACGTTGATTTTACCATCTTAGGCTTCAGCTGTGTGGTATTATCTCCATGTCCTAGTCTTCCATATTCTCCAAGACCCCACGTATACAGTTCACCACTAGAGGTAATAGCAGCACTGTGGGAACTGCCACAGGCAATATCACGGATGCGTTTGGTTTTCAACGCTTCTATCAGCCTGGGTTTATCACAGTTCCTAGAGAAAATGAACAACAAATCCATTGTGTTCATCCTAAAATAGCCACACAAATACTCCAACTGTTGCAATACAAATTGTGCAATAGTTAACAGTAATGTCAAGATAAAGTAAGATGCAACATTCTGATTCCAAAGTTTACGCTTTTTTAATGTACTTAGAAGTTTATTTAAAGAGTATTTTGTGAATATGCTGCAAAATTTAAGTGAGAAATTCAAAATGCCAATGCGATGAATCAATTAAATAGCGCATAATAGAAAGTGAAAACCAATTTCCTGCCACTGCCGAAAGTTGAGTGATTTATTAGCAGTGGACAGACAGTAAGATTAAGAGATGACACTCCCATTCCAACTTTGCTCTTCACGATAGAGAAATCAGAACTAGAATTTACTGTTAGGCTTCTATGTGAGTACTGGAAACATTTATTCTTCATGTGGTTACACTGTTCTCTTAATTCCAAAAAGAGATTCAACTCAAGATTTTCTAATATTGTCTGTACCAGGACCACTATTAAGATTCCATAAAATTACTCATGGCCTCTGGAAATATTGCTACTATGAAATGCCCAAGAGTTCCAAATCTCACTTTTAATAAAATTACATAAAACATGAGGCAGCTGAACAGTAAACAGTAATACTGCTCTTATCTGGACTTCCTTTTTCATTAGTCTGACCCAGTCTTATGAACATTTATTTGTTGTAATATGTTAACCATCTGAACTACTTTTTTACGTACTACGGGCAGGTCCTCAAAATTAGATCAGAATGACAAAAATATTTACCCATGAGCTTTGTTTATCAGGGTTTTTTTCTTTCCAAATATTGTTCTGTGGGTATATACAAAGTAATTCAAATTCAAATTTTTCTCAAAGCTGTCCTGCAGATTATTAACCTATGTATTACTGAAAAGTGTAAGAAGTTGATTTCTGGCTACCAAGTCTGTGAACTGAAGTCTAAAGAAAAGGGCTAGAAAATGACAAGATTAAATTATGAACTGTTACAGCTCAGGAATGTAAAACTGCTATGGTTTTATTCTTCAAGGCACCTCTGAAAACCCTACCTCCTTATAAATCTAATCGAAATCTGTGTGTCCAAAAGTATGGAATTTCATCAGTGACATTCAAAAATACTAGCCAAGACTTTATCCAACTTTCCAAGAATTATATTAACTCAATGTCTCCTTTTTAAATGGCTGAAGAGTGCTACAAATGCTGCACCATAAATTGGCTTATACTGTGGAAAAAACCATCTTCTTACAACACATTTTTTATTCCTACTATATTAAAAATACTGTTGTTGTCAATAGGGGTGGTCAGCTGTGCTGGAACATTCAACGCAAGTCTTTTATTGAAATACAGACAAATTTGGTATCCTTACATTCGACTGAAGTGACCAAGTTTTCCATCATCTCCTTCACCCCACGAAAATACCTTTCCATCAACAGTTAATGCCATAGCATGCCGGCCACCTAAAATTGTAAACACAAATTTACATTTTTGAGCTTTCAAGCAGGCAGCAGGTCTAGCAACAATTTGACATTGCTGTACTTTTATAATGCAACTGTACAAGCCCTTCAGCCCCATAGACATTACTTATTTTCTTTGGAGCTTTTACATGATTTAGTTTAAAATAAAAAACTTTTGTGACAGTAGGTCTCCTGGCACAGTAAAAAAAACCCTCAATGATCACTCAATTTTTTCTTTTCAGAGGTGCAAGAAAAAATAATGGGAAAAACAAACCCACCATTTAGAAATACTAAAAATGAAAACATTTTCTTTCTATCAAATAGAAACACCAGTTACCAAAGTTGACTTTCAGCAGATAAGAAAACTTATGTGGTCTAAATTCACAGATTTTAATAAAAGAACCATCAGATGTAATCTAACATTGTACACAACAGACAGAATTCAATAACCTGTATTTATTTTTAAAACAGAATCTGATATGCTAGGGCATCACACCACCCAAGAAAATTGCAAAGCAACTATTTTCAGGCTTAATATGTTACATTTATGTATATAAGGATAGCTATAGTCAGTACCTGAGTGAACAGCGACCTTCTTTACCACATAGTTGCTGAGAGCTGTAATCTGCCGGGGAATAGGCACAGTTCCACTGGATATTCCTAAACCCAGCCTGCCATTTGTGGCTTCTCCACAGGCATACACTTTACCCTCCACAGTCACTAAAAAGAAAAAAAAGGTTTGAAACACCATTAGTGTTTCACAACTCAAAATCTCTTTCTCCCCTTAAGTAATTATATTTATTTTAAACTTATGTTACCTGCAAAAAGGCTTTTGGATCCTCCAGCTACTTGTACAACATTCAAAGCAGACAGGGTTTCAGAAAAGGAAGGGACTTTTATCTAAAGCAGACAGGAAATAAACATCATTACAATAGACTTTAATGTTTTACACTCTAAAAAGAAGAGCTCTTAAGTGATAAACCAGTTAATCTAACAGGTACTTTCAGATGCCTCACACATGCCAATTAATACACACCAGGCAAAAGACAAAAACCAATTAAAAAAATTTTATACTATTCTTTGTAGCTATCAGTAATAAACTGTAAAATTCTAATTAAGTCCGAATTAATTTTAAGTTGTGTGACTCGTACATTTTATTTTTTGCTGTTTCTCTTTTGTAGTGAAGTATGAAAACAACATACCTTGGAACCTTTCAGCCCTCCCAGTTGGTCTTTGTCATTCAGTCCCCAGACAAAAACTTTGGTTCTTATTGTAGCTGCTGATTCAAGCCCAGCTGCCTTCTTTCTAACAAGACTGAACATATTGAGAAAAGAAAACACAGTCAGTTTTGCAAACAGCATGCTGTAGCATAGGCACCTTTTTACTGTGTTTACTGAGTTTTACAGTTTGGAACAGCTTCAGGACTCAAACTACACTACCACAGTTAAAAAAAAAAAAATACCAAAACAAACCAGAATGTTTCCTGTGCAGTGGTAAATACACACGTGTCTCATATCAAATATAAGCACATCAAGTTTTTAGCTCAGTTTCCAACCCCAAGTATATTGCAAAAGGGGATGAGTCATGCAAAATGTTACATCTCACCAGTGTGATCATCTCAGAGAACTTATTTATCGACAAAGGATCTACTTACAATTCCAGTAAACTAAGATACTGATTTCTCTTTACTATCATTCAAACTAATTAAGGTGTTCTTCCTAGAGCCATCTCCAGAGTTATAAGAATATATAGATACTAAGGTTCTTTCCCATTTCCCCCTCCTTCACCACTGCAGTTACCTACCTCCCAGTGTTGGCTTTATCATCATCCTCTTCCTCATTATCAGAAGCCAGGAAAGGGACTGCAGCCAAATCTTCATCCTCAGCCCGTATACGTCCCAGTATGCTGAGGCCATGTATTTTGCAATCGATCCCAGAGCTTCTGCACTGCTTGATTGCAATCTCAATATATCTGTGGTACTAAGAAGAAAAATACTCTATTGACATCTTTTGGGTTCTATGTAACTTCATAAAACATAGGAAAGAATTAGAACTTTTGCTTGACCTTGTCACTTTAACAAAATGAATATGTCACCTTAAATATTTGTCATTTCAGCTCTAAATAATTCATACTTTATCATTAGTATATGGCATCATTCAAGTAGGATTTCACTTCCAATATCATAGAATTCATTACGCATTTCTCCTTGATGTTACTGGAAAAGATCAGAACTGCTATCCAAAATCATGCCCAAAATTTAAGTTTATTGGAATGCCTTACTGGTTCACAGGTACATTAATTTACATAAATCCCCCTAAAATATCTAAGTCTATTATAGCGCTGCATGGTGATTACGGTAAAACTATTTAGAATAATTAACTTTATTAACTTGCCAGAAATACTGCTAAGTTAGAGGAAAAATAAAATACCACACTTTAATAATCAAAACAATGCTTTTTCATCCATCTCTTGCAGCATATTTTTCTGTTACACACAAGAGTAATTCTCACACAAACTTCACTTACTTCAGTACAATCACTGAGTAGAGGCACTGTGGTGTCCGTAGGGTTTATATTGATTGTCTTTAGCTCTATAAGGTTATTTAAGGAATTACCCCCTAGAAAACAAAACACAGAATGAAAAACATTTTAGGATATGGCATTTGTTTCACAAGTTAAACAGATGACTATGTTAACAGAAACCAGATAAATATCTACTGTTGAGTGCAAAAAAAATTTTTTTTGACTTCTCAGAGAACATACACATACCTGAAACTACAACTAAGGAGGGCATGTAGCTGCTGTCTGCAGGGTCCACTATCATCTTTAGTCTGTGAACAAGGACATCTGGAAAAATCTCCAAGCGAATCCAGTGCTAGTGGGAACACAGAGTTTCAGTTTTAGACAGTTATTCTTATGACCACCATATGGTTAACAAGAATATATACGTCATCTTTTTGAAGAAAGCATGAAAAATATTTCTGAATAGTACAGAACACCTGCAGTATATGGAAACTGGCCAAAGGGAAACAACCTTGTGAACTTCTTGCTTGTCCTACCTCAAATTACAAGAGAAACAGTTGTAGCAAACAATTTATTTCAGCCAAGACCAACACCATTGAGAAGACCCACAGCACAACTGGAGGTTAAGAAATGGGACATAAGTCTTAGGTTACAGTCTAGAAAGAAAGAAAGTAGAAAACCTGGAGGAAGGGTACTTGGGGATAGTCTCAGCATGGCCATCAACAGAGCATTAAAACACACTGATCAGAGGTCCAGCTGCAAATCCTGGTGCCTAGGCTGGTCACAAAGCACTGCTGCAGGCCAATAAAACTGGTAAACCATAAACTAAGGAACAATGTCTTCTATTAATTATCTGGATGCAGGAGTCAAATGTACATTAAGCAACTTTGCCAATGACACTAAACCAGGCGAACCTGTTGCCTCCCTCCAAGACAGAGAGGCCTGATAGACTAGAGAGTTCAGTAATCACCAACAGTATGAAATTTAACTAGGGCAAAAGTGTGGCACTCTCCATCTGGGATGGGGCAATCCTGCTTATACTTACAAACTGGGGGATGAGAGGCTGGAGAGCAGCCCCGCAGAAAGAGAGCTGGGGGTTCTAGCGGATGAACAGCTGGACAGGGGTCACCAGTGTGCACTCACAGTCCAGGAAGCTAACTGCATCCTGGGCTGCATGAAAAGAGCAGTGACCAGCAAGTCAAGCAGGGGGATTCTTCCCCTCTATTTTGGTCTTGTGAGACCCCACCTGGAGTGCTGCTGGACCCCAACTCTGGGGTCCTCAGCACAAAAAAAAAGTCATGGACCTGGTAGAGAGGGTCAGAAGAGGACCACAAAGGCAATCAGAGAGATGGAGCATCTTTCCTACAAAGACAGAGTTGGGGTTGTTCAGCCTGGAGAAGGGAAGGCTCTGGGGAGATCCTCTTAAGCATGAAGTATGCCAGAATAAAGCATTTAGGGCTTAAAGTTACCTTTCCTTGTGAACCAGAAGACTGCCAGCACTGCTCGCTACCGTCAATAAGACGTGAAGCCTGATTCACAGAGGATGAGACATTCAAATTCTTGACTATCCTTGACCAATCATCCAGTAACATTCCCCGCTGGCTACTGTGCCGTCTCTTCAGCTGCTTTCCAGAACGCCCACTGAACACAGGGGACTGACCTGCATGGTTAAGTGACACATTAAGCACTCACCTCTCAAAGAAAAGTGCTTCTACGAAACCCATGAGCAGGGTGAGAGGAAATATAACAACTCAAACATTTCGGGTATGTAGTCTACATTGAGAGCACAGAAGCACGTCACATCGGTATGGTGATACTATGTACTAGTACGTAACATACAGGCTTAAAGAGTGTAGCTCCTTTTTTTAAAGGAGTTTCAATTTTACAAGTTCTTAACTAGATAGCTACTTGAAAAGGTCCCTCCCTTTAAAATACAGATCAAAATTTATGATGATACATAATTCAAAATACAGGGCCACAGCACATAAATTTTTTACACCACTATAACATATGAAAAATATGCAACCAAACCTCAGCAAAAATCCCCTGCCAAAGACTAGAAATAGGTAAGCTGGAACACTGGAAAAGTCAAATCTTGTTCCAGAAGGAAGTGGTTTAGTGAGATGTAGATTTCCTCCCTGCAAAAACCTCACTTCCACTTCCCTTCACTGATTTTGTAGCAGCTAGAAATCTTGACTAAAAGAATATTGTAACTCCTCTGCCTATACAGGGCAAGGGGGAGGATTACAGATTCACACCATACTAGTTGCACAACCATATCAACTGATTCATTAAAGGAACGTCTTTCTTGCGCTTTAGACAAACCATCATACACATGCAATCCATGTTCACGATCTCTAGGGGGAATCAGTTTTATTCATTTTCCAAAACAATTAAGACTGGTAATGTGTAAATACAAAGAAATTTAGTCCAGAAGTCAGCATCACCTTGCAAACACTAGGAATAAGATTAACTTTTAGGCAGGTGGATAGAAAAGAAATAAAAGGAAATGTCAGGTAAGTTTTGCATATTAATGCAAAGCCCAAAGCTTTTGGAGCTAAAATGGCAGTACCTGTTCTTGCCCTTGAAAAAAAAAGTCTGATTATCAGTCTTTTAAAAAGCTTCCCTTTCCCACCATACTCCTCTGGAGCCTCCACATCACAGAGGAAATGAGACCACAGCCAGCACACACTGATAGGCAAAAAGAGCAAATGAGGCATAAGAAGGCACCTTAGGTATTTCCAACTGCCCCTGGCACCATGAGGATTCCATTCATCTACATCTAGGCTGACAGCAAAAGGCAGGAGGATTAGAAAATTACGCATTTTACTCTCGGTGTAGGCAAAATGCCATTCTGATATGTAGAGTTACTGTCACATAGATACTTTTTAAACTTTTTAACACTATAAAAAAAGCTTAGGGGTTAATGTTTTGTTGGAGTCCATCACATGCAATTGCAATAGTGCTATAAATGTTTGTTGTCTAGGAGGTCAGTCTAAACACTAATTTCATCATATGAAGGAGCTGAAATTTAAAACTGTTTTTTTAAAAACAACTGCATTTTAAATTAATCTAAGAAACACTTGGGACTGCAAAACTCACCTGGTTCATTTATTCTGCCAAAAGTATGTCGGGTGTTATGCTTCCTCGTTTTAAAACATGTTTCACAAAAGTCAAAATCATCACAGTTTCTGCATTTGAATCTAGGTCCATTAATAGGAAACATCTGACAGCCATCACACCTGATTTGACAAGAGAAGAATAAATCAATATATATATATTGTACAAGTTAATACAAAGTTGTAACACGAGACAAGGTAACAGAATCAAGACAGTAAGATAAAGGATAACCTATATACACTAAGAAAAATGTAAATCATCACTTACGTGACTCCAGGGTGAATGCTGGGGACCAATTCCATTTCTGACAACAAGCCAGTCCAATGCGACTGTTGAGGAAAGTCTACAATAACATCTTTTCCATTGGCACTAAATGCTGTGACAAAAACATGGAGAAAAAACAAGGTGTTGCAAATCTCTATAAAATGAAGCTGAAAGGGCTTAGAGTAGTATTCCACTTGAATTACTCTACTCTCATTTTTTCTTTATTTTTTTTAGAAATGGTTCCAAGCAAGCACATACTTCTAAGCACAAATACAGTATGACCAAAATCTTTACCTCTTCAAAGAACCTGTGTTCCACAGATTTCTTCAATAACATCCCTTACAGCCTGACACTAGTGCATCCCACTTTATCCTCATTTCCTTATGAAGCCTTCAAATTAGAATTACTTCTTAAAGGAAAACCATTTGTGGTTCATCCAAAGTGTGAAAGAGAACTACAAAAAGAAGCTGCACAGATGCTTTAAGACTTTTACCGTACGTGAACGAAGTGGCTCAAGAGCAGATGGACATGCTAACAAAATGGGCTGCCACAGAGCACGTGCCTATAAATTCACAGACTTCAAATGCATTCTATATTCTCCATCACCATAAAGTACTCTACGAAACTGTGATTTTTAAGCATGTCTAGAAGAATGTCTGTGTGGTTTTGAGTTTCATTACCTCCCCATGCCCCATTTTGAATAGACATTACCTCTGAGGATGCCCACACTCGGGTGAGTAACTGATCCCCACTTGTATTTGGGGGTGGTGACAGAGCTTTTCACACGCACTTTGTCACCTATCTTGATATGAGAGGCAGAACTCTGTGGTGGGAATCCTGGCAGATGCAAGAATAAATGTATAGTGAGTGGGGTTTCCCCCTCCAAAAAGAAATCTCCTTTAGTCTACCATTCACTTTTTTTCAGTTAAAAAGCAGTCAGAAGTGAACTCACCTAAAAGCTCAACATGGATGTATCTGACCCAGTAAGTTCCACCCTTTTGTTGCCAATCACACTGCACGTTCAGGGCATGCAATCCACCTCGATCCAATTTCATAACTTTGCCTGCATCTCCTTCACAACCCTCCTCATAGGTTCTGCAGCACCTAACCATCATCCCCACCTAGGGAAAAAAAGACAATAGAATGCACTAGCTCTTTGAAGGCTTTAGTACCAAAAGGAAAGCAGTTTTTATGTAGCTTTTGATCATCATACTTACCTGAATATTCTCCCTAACATACACAGCATAGTCATCATTGCTTAAGAAATCAGCTCGTTTCTTATAGGTCTGGCTCTCTGTTACAACAGCACCACTTGACTGGAAAAAAGTCCAAAATAAATATGAAGCAATTATAAAATTCATTTTCAATTCAGATAAATAAAACTGTTGGAGAAGACTGAAGATAACCTAACAAAAAACCCCATATACCATCCCAGCTGCATGCCAAAGTGGGAAAAAACTTCAACAGGTTCAACTCACTGTAAGGATAACATTTATGATCTACTTGATTTTAAATTAAAATTTACTTTCCAAAATTACTTATCAAAGAACATAGATGCAAATTTTCAAAATGTCTGAAAGAAGCTGCAAGTTGCTTTTATGAAACCTGATTGCCAAAGAAAATCAGAACAGAGAAGATTTATCAGTACTCTATTTAGCCTTGCAGATACACACGTTCCACTTAAAACATTTGTTGGGAGAGGAAAAAAAACCAGAAAAGAGTGGTGAATGGTAATCTCTAACTGCAACCATACCAACTTTTTTTTATCTAGTACAATGAGACTTAAAGTACTCCTTTAGAAAAAACAAGCTGAAAAATAAAATTACAGTTACTAAAAAATATTCCTCCCAAGATTTGATTAGCTTAATTTTTTTTAAGAGAACTAGTGCATTCCAGCTTGTAAGGAGAATTTTCAGAAAACCTCATTCTGTTCTGAGTATTACATTTTTTTCACTAAAGGCAATCTATAGCAGTTTCTCACTGCAATCCTGATCAAGATACCAAAAGCTGTCAAGTTAATTTCCTTCAAAATATAATGCATTCATTTCAATTACAAAATCCCACATGTGCAAGAAAACTCAATGTTAAGTCCTTCAAGAATAAAGAGAAATATGAAACCCATTTAATTTTATTGACAAGTCCTTTATGAAATAGGTCTTGAAAGTCAACAGAAGCCTACTATAAATTCACATTAAAGCTATCACATTCAATAGGCACTGTAACGGTAATTTTATCACCAGTAAGTGGAAAAAGTTCTTATAAGGAAAAGGCTAAGCTATTTAACAGACTTTTTTGCCATTTATTCACTAGTTCTTAAGTCCTTCCGTGTAGGTAACATGTTTGTTTTTCAGACTAAGGGAAAGGAGAAGGGGGAACTCCTTTACCAATATCACACTGTAACATCAACTATTTTTGAAGAACCTAAAAAGCATCTATCAGGGATACTTTGAGCTACCACCAGTGAAACACCTACCTGCCTTCTATTCTCCCCTGTGCTAACTCATACATGAAGTATTTATGGATCATTCCCAGTTGTTTTATGTCATGTCTCAAAAACACAGGGCAAACATGATACTTGTTACTGTTTTGAAAGCTTGGGACAGCAGATTGTCCTTGTACTCTTGCTATTTTCCCAAAATGGGAAGAATTACAAAATTTGCAGCTAGGTGACATAGCTTAAGTTTACTAAGTTAATACTTACAACAGGACAAGCAGCTTCAGCTTCTTCCACTTCTTCTGCTATTTCTTCATCTGAATATTCATCGGAGATAGTATCAGCATCAGAGAGATCCGTAATTTGAACATCGGGGTGATCCAACAACCAGCCAACTAAGGCTTCCACTCCTAACACAGAAAACAAACTCAGTTTGTCTCCAGGGGATTCCCTGGCATTCTTAAAGATTGTATCCAAAAAGAGGATAACAACTGCTCCCTCGTAAGTACTGTTTTAATCAGATTGCAACTTTTCTTCTCCTTCTAATATCAATAATTTTACTAAATAAAATACCTGGTAATCCAGAAGCACTTCCAGAGGTTCCCGACAGAGATTTTAGTGCAAATTCTATGTTTTTCCTAGGAAATCCCATTTCCATAAGTTGAACTACAATGGGGAGGGGCGGAATTGGAGACTGCTTGCGTTTCTTCACTTTTGTGGGTCGGATATGTTGCACTGTGATGGGAGTTGTAGCTTCACTAGAGCTGCAGTCTTCAAACAGTGGAGTTGAAGGATGTGTAGACTCTACAGCCAGATACTGGCACACTGCCAAAGCAGCAGCCTAAAGGAGAACAAATAAATCAGTCCAAGCAAAACAAGCATATTTAGTATGTCTGTGTGCCTGTACATGCATGCCTGAAATTAAACATTATTTGCCAAAACGGATTCAGTGTCACTTCTTTTTAAAACCTATCGTTTAGTAAGTTTCAACTGGAATGTGGATTATAAAGAGTTATTTCTTAGGTTGTTTAGCAGAAAACACAGACTCTACCTCGAGCTCCTGTTTGTCAAATATGGCTTTCACAGGTGATGGTTGCGTAGCAGCTGACAAAAGTTGCTGCAAAAGGATCATGGGAGGCTGAGGTCCTTCAGGAGACATATCTCCTATGTCGGGAGAGGCAACTGCTCCATCCTCTTAAAGCAAAAACATTGTTTTAACCAAAACCATCTAAAACAAGTCAATCAGGAGACTTATTCTAGGGCTTACTGGTTGATCAAACGTTATTTTTCACGTATTTCTTCGCCAGAGATACAATGCATTTAAGATTAAGCCATATGTACCACAATTTCCGTACAAAAAAGCAAGTAAGAAATTTGTAGATAGACAATAATTTTACTAAAGTACACCTAAGACAGAAACTACTTTTGAGTCCACCTTTTTTGCAATAAGACTATTAGTAAGAGGTACTTCCAGGATAAACTACTTGATATAGATAACCAACAGTTTCAGTGATACCAGAACCATGGTACATGCTTTTTGCATTGAGTCGTTTCCCCTGTAATACACTTCTTGGGAAGGGCTCCCTATTCACTGTCCCTTCAAAACAGGATACTTTTATTGAACCAACCTGCTCACAATTCTGCACCTTTCATATTTAATTTTGTATTCCTGTAGGCATAAACATTTTTGTTTCCTACATCTTTACTGTGACAATCACAGGAAAATGCTCTCTCTTCATTAATTCCAACAAAAGGAAGCTCCCATTCTTGAAATGATAATAAAATAGTTAATAGTCCTCACATTCATATGCTGTTCTGGTTAAGAAAAGTGTTAGGTTTGGGGGTCTTTTTCCTTTAAAAATGATAGTGAGAGTGAAACCATGTTCCATGCCTAAAAAAACCCTGTAGGTTCTGTTGACTTAAAACCTGGCAATTGACAAGAAATCCCAAAGAAATATCCATATAAGACAAATATATTATTATCTTTAAAGATATTGCATGCTTCACAAATACCCAAGGAATTAATACATACTCCAAAGGCATTGACAGCCATCCTGAAAGCTGACAGCTATTGTATTTATTTTTGTATGTAGAATGCATGTAGAAGAAATAATTCAAATTGTTACAATTACAACTCCTTAAACTTCTTTAATAGTATGCTTAAGAAATTGTATTTCTATACTTGTTTCACTGGAAACAGCAAGAACTTTAAAGTAAACTCAATAGCCCATTTTCATTTTTGAAGCAGAAAAATAGAACCACTGCAAAAACTATGAAGTATTTCAAAATTACTTACAAAGCTTCCTAACTATGGAAGACCTACAAATTTAGATAACTCCAGTATTTTGAGCTTCAAACACTTAAGTTCTGAAAACTAAGTAGGTCAAGCTAAAAAGTCAAAATCCTTTTAACACAGAAGCTTAAAATATTCATGAATTTTAATTTTTAGTCTTTAGAGGGCAAACTGAATTTCTGCTGTCCAACTGCCACTAGCAAGGGCTGTAGTCACATACTCCATCTACCATCTAAACAAACAGCAGCACAGTCAGCTTGCATTTCAGAATACCTGCAGGATTTATCACACACTCCTGAACAGCTGGCTGAGATAAGATCTGCCTTAGTGTATCCTGGTGAGAAAGCAGAGCTCGTCCTGCTTTTAGTATGTACAGCTTTAGCTGCTGGCACCGCAGTAGATCCAGATCAACTTGACCTATCAGAAATAATAAACAGCCATTAGTGCTAGAAATCTCTTGTATTAGAGAAGATTATCATTCATACAACCTCAGCCCAAACATCAGTTTACATCTTAACTCACTGTGTACTTATAGTATGAGTCAGTTTAAACAGCACGTGGATCAAAAGTCTGCACACATTGTATGACCCATGATATTAAAAATACTGCCTTCCTGCATTTCTCACCCTGGACAATCATACAGCTGATTTATAACACAGTAAGTGCAGTTAAGATGTTACATGGATCCAGTATCTTAACTCAATATAGTAAGATCAACCCCAAACCTTATTTACATTTTCCCAACAAAGTTAAAGGTATTTCACTTACAGTGTAGAGCAATTCCCCTCCTAGCTAAACTTGCCTCTTCAGTGCCTATTATTCAATGCTGAATAAGAAAACCTGTAAGGTTCTGGAGACCCTTCTCCTTATGTATGTTTGCTGTTACCAGTATTTTTCCCAGAGGGTATCCATGTACTTCCAAAGAAAACAAACAGCACAAAGCCCTCAACTGTACCTGAAAGACCTTGATTGGGAGACTTCATTCTTTGTTTTTCTATTTTACTTCCAGCCAGATTTACTAGTTGAGCCCAAATGGATAGCATAGGTTCAGTGAAAGGCAAGTTGTTCACATTAAAGGCCACAACCGGAAGCTAGACAGTGGGGGAAGAACCAGACAAAAACAAACAAACAAAAAAAGGTAAGCGTTTTCCTAAAATCTCATAAAATCATTAAAAAGTTTCAGTGGTTCTTAACTGCAGAAGAGGAAAAGTAGCATTCGTCTTCGTACTGCTCTTGACCAGGAACAACTAGAGAGGATTTCTATTCCCTACACAGCTCCTAAGTCTGTATTTGTACCACACAATTGCAGGTCTACTTGGTGAAAAAGCAGTATAGAGTCAGAACAAGAAAGAACTCTGGTCTCTGAAGCAGACCAAGCACTTGGCCTGTGCTTTCACCAAAGTCATATCAACTAAATCGAGATTCAGCTGAAAATACCCAAGACTTTCTACATTAGTTAGCAAATCAAGTTAAACAAAGCTCCTCTCATCTAAGACCTATACATCACATTATAATGATTTGGGATTTTGCCTCAACTTCAGTTTAAGTCCTTCTTCCTTTCACCTCCTCTGTAAAAAAGGATGGAATTTAAAGGTCCTACAAAGGTTTGCCTGAGGACCACCTTGGATGTGCATTCAGAGCACTGTATGTGTTGAATTTCAATGTGTTTAGCCTATGAAGAGCAAGTATTTTCTTTGGCCCATACTAGAGTTTTAAACCTTCCCAGTATTAAAGCCTTTAATAAACCAAACTTACTGGTTTCAGTTGATTCAGAGGGCACACTCTACATGTTCGCATGTCATAGAACTGCACAGTGATTTTCCCTTTTGGGGTGATGCGTGTCACTGTGCCTTCTCCAAATTCATCATGAACTACTTGTCCACCCAGTCTCAAGCGACTGTCTATGCCACCAATCACAGCCAAGACTGCCATCAGAGCTCCCACCTCTGGATTCTCAGTGTCAGGGAAGTAGTCATCCAACACAGCCTAACAAAGAACAATAAAATTTAATTGTAGGGAGAAAACATATGCTTCTATCTGCTTTAAAATACAAAGTTAATCACACATATTTCAACTTAAAAATTACAACACAAATATATATAAAAATAGAAAAATGGTTTCAATATTAAGCTTAATATTGTTTACAAATATTTAGCATTTATCATTTCAAAATAAATATTGCTATAAAAATGAGCTTATTTTAAAACGTGGAAACTACCCCTTCTGACTGTTTTCCTGCAAAGATGTGGGTGATGGAGGTTAGCTGAGAGTTGATGTACTTGTTTATGAGTCCATTCCACTGGCTGAGCGAATGCAGCGTCCTCAGCAGTGCCACTATCTCTTCTGCTAAAGTACTACTATGAGTGGCAGTTAGAGATGCTTGGGGCCTGGCCTTTCTCCTCCTCAGAGTAGATTCTGGAACGACAAAGCAGTGGCACAACAGTTGTGAGTTTAATGCACACATCTCCCACACATAAAAATAAGCCACTGAGGGAAAACTCCCCTACCTCTGAGTAGTGGGATATCTGAAGAACAAGTACTAAGCAGGCTCCCTAAAAATCCAAACAGTTTTTCCACAAGAAATTTCATGTCTCTTGACCTTTCATTTTTATCCCAGGATGGAAGTACTGCTTTTAATAAATGTACAGCAAGGATCTAAAAAGAGAACAAAATTAGTGTTATTCTAGTCTACATCACCAGAAGTAAAGAAACTCTTCAACATAATTAGTACAGAAGAATGACATTCTTAAAGTTAGCTTTCCTTTGTAGTTCTTTCTACAAAGCTGATTTCTTTCTGGCTGTGGAAATTACAGAGCTACTAATCTTCAGTTTGCTGAGGGATATTTTAAAAGAAGTTGTGACAGTTCAGAGCCAGTAACAACTTTACTGGCACATTATAGTAAAGAACCCAATCTTTTCAATACTTGGGACATGAGACACACACACCCACACTGAGAAAATGCAAAGGGCTAAAACAAATAGGAAAAACAGGAATACAGAATGGGAAAGTTTGTTCAGCTTGCAGACTCAGAAATTAGTACTACGATGTATTTCGGAATGAAGTTTCCAAGTGTTCTGCAAAGAAGCTATAACAGTTAAAATTCATGAGATACAAAGCTGAATGGTGGAAGGCAGGCAACACCTCAAAAGTAGCCACTGTGAAACCAGGGCCTCCCAACACAGTACAGAAGGAACAGGCTGGCGTCTCTAAACCCAAACACTCAGTGCAGGACTGACAAGGAACAGGGGAAGGTGCAGCACCGCAGTATCAAAGAGCAGAGAGGGTTGCATATTTTGAGTAGGAGCATTTCAGGTTTTGAGCTTCCTCATCTTCTACCCAGAAGACCAATACAAGTCACCAACAGCGAAGAGAACTCTCCTCTTGCAAATTTCTGTCAAGAACATGTCTTTAAAGAATTTCAAGTTCTCATCTTTTTGTTGTTTTTAAGTTAGGTGCTGGAACATGAGGAGTGGTCATTTCTCTCCAGTATTCCCTGAACAGCATAGATGACTCTACTGCACTAACAGATGATGACAGAAGTCTCAGCATATTAAAAATACTGACAAGAATTTACTGGAAGATCACACAAAAATGAACAGGCCTTTATGATACAAGGCTTTAGTTAAAAAATGCTGACGGCTTATCAGGGAAAAGAATAATATGATCTTTTGATCCCCAAGCCTTAAAATTTGGCAGAGTTATTCCATAACAAAGTTGCTTTTCAGTCTCATGAAAACAGCACTAAGAAGATGCTAAGATATGGAAAAAGAGGGGAGGAAAAAAAAAGAAAACATTAAAAGAAAAGAAGAAAGAAGAAAAGGGGAAAGATGACAAGGGAAACACAATACCAAAATAAGATGCAAAGATACAGCTTCTTGAGAGAGACTGTAATTAAAATAATATTAACAGTTTCCTATGGAAGGAGGGACAGTAGACAATACATAATTTGGCAACTTTAAATGAAATTTGACTTTTTCCTAACCATATACTTGTAATTCTTTCATTTATTCAGCTTACAGGAAACATATGGAAGTTTCTGGAGCACATTTTTGGAACACTGTTCTACCTTTCTTTCAACAGAACAAGGGAGTCCATAGTACCCTGAAGGTTCAAAATTCAAGAGATGCATATTTAAAACAGCAAATCCTAAATATAAAGAAAATGTTCTCTTTTTTCCAGCTAACTAAAAACTGATTTATGGACATTTCCCAGCTGTTTTGTAAAACACACCTTTTTTTTGTAAGACAACCAAAGTCTACTGATTTTATTGCTGATTGAAGTAATTTGGAAATACACACATTACCTGTCTCTGTAGTGAAGCAGCAGTGAAAGATTCATGCCCCTCAACAATTTTCATTAGCAAAGTTATCCACTGAGATGTACTAAGAGTGCTGCACATCTGAGGCATGAGTGCTATGCTTCGAATGAATCCCAACGTGCACCAACTCCTATGCTGTTCTTTATAAACTAATTTATTTGGCAAGGAAGCTAAAAACAAAAAGATATATACATGTAACAGTTGACTTTTCCACCAGCTACGTAGTTCTCGACATACTACATGGGACATTTTTGGACTAATCAGAACACTGAGCTATTTCACTGTCTTTACGTGAACTAATAATTTCAATTTTAGAGCTTGTAATTAATTTTATTAAATATGCCTTTAAAACAATTCTCATCATTACACTGTTTCCTCATTTCAAAGTAGTTAACAGCATTACTTCTGAAATTACAAAGAAGCTACAAAAAGGAGTATGACACACCCAGTCAAACTGTTGTTGTCAAACACAAAAAGGCTGCTACTAAATTAATTGTCTAAGTCAACAATTCACATCTCATGCATTTCTTCTGCTTTTACTGTTTATATTCTAAGAATGCACAGGATCACTTATATTGCCTTTAAAAATTAAGATTTTAAAAGCTCTGAAAATGCATATTCTAGCCTTTGGCCTTAAAAGGATTAAAAACCAGTAAGAAAAGATTTACAAACTCACAAGACAACAAAGCACAAAACAGAAGCACCACAGCTCAGTCAGACTGCTTCTATGTAATATACCTGATTTATCTATTGTTCCACTCTCCACAAGCATACGGAGTAGACCACACAAAGTCCGAGTAGCATCACTTTGCATGACTTCAGCATGGACACCAGCAGAGAGACACAGTGTCTGCAACAGGTTCACAGTACTTGTCAGCATCATGGAAGTAGGGTGCAGATTCCTTTCAACTTGTTCTCCTTCTGAAGGGAGAAACAAAGGGCAAAGGAATACATTAATACTGAGTTATTTTATTTCACAGAGGTTCTGAGACAAACATGATGTGAACAATTTTTAAAAAATATTTTCTCTGAGATGACTTGACATTAAGAAGATTTCTTATTTCCAACTCCAAGAGCAAAATATAAACCAGGTACTTTGCACATACATTTTCAAGTTTTTCTCTAGAAGTACACAGCTGAAAGGAATTCCAAAGTATTGCCAATAGGGAAGCACTCTGACTGAATTAGGTCATATAAAAATCCCACTTCAGAATGGTATTCACATATATTAAAATGTATACCTCCTGGTTATCTGTAACTGAAACTATTTCAACTGAATAATACTGTTTTCTCTGACCCATGAATATGCAACAAATAAGACACCATCTTGTCTATCTTCCTTTCACATAGTAAAGTTACATTAAGAAAGATTCTGGTCAGAAGAGTACAACTATCAAATGAATCTTCTTTGATGAGGCACTTGCTCCTGTGAAAGAAACTGTTTTATATCACAAGATAGCAATTTTAAAATTCAACTAAAATTGTGCCTCCACTTTTATAAAAAAAAATTTATTTTTTTTTTACCAGAATCATCCTCAGTGTCTGAATCTTCTGTTGTGGGCTGCGTTGCAGGTGGTGGCTCAGCTAGTTTGAGATCATATTTTCCCTCCTTTCCCATTCTGTAAGAATTTGTACTTCCAGTGTCCCACTGCACTCTAATCCAGCCATCTTCGCCCAATTCTCCAATCACACGACCCAAACCTGGTGTGGGTCCATCCTGACAGAAGACAGAGGTTCAAGTTACACAATCAGCAACACTAATTTGTACCCAAAGTTCATAAAATAAATATACAATTGCAGTTTTTTGCTGCTAACCTAATGATAGGTAGCATCCAGTGTTTCAAAAACTGAGCATAAAGTTAGAAAGCATTTCACAATTTTTAAAATAATCACCCCAGTAAGCTGCATATTTAGACACTCCTGGTTAGATATCTTTTACTATGTCTTACGTAAGTAGAAGTAATGTCTTACATAGCTGGAAATGTGTAATTCTGTAGAAAACAAATTATCCAATTTCCTGTTAAATGGTAAATTAGCACAGTCTTACTAAAAGAGAATTTTCAACATCTCCAAAAATGAAGCTAAAGAAATAATTAACATCTTTTATGTTAATTCTCCAAGTCTTTCATATTAAATGGTCAGAATTGCACAGGATTGCTGCAAGACGTTGAAGGATTGATAAAGCTGGTTGTGAAAAACACAAGCTGGGCCTCTTGCTTTTCTTGCACCTGGCTCCAGCACAGCCTAACAAATGAGCGACATCTGGAGTGAAGCAGAGCTCCCATGCACCAATGTTGTTTCAGTGAGGCACAGAAGGGCACCTGGGCCTCTCTGTGAACCAACAGCCACACTCCCTTCACTGTGAAAAACAAACCTGGTTACAAATCCGGTTCATTCAGGAGATCAGGATGCACACAAAGACCCTCTGATGAAGGTCAGATGGCCCTTACTGCTGCCTCAGTACATGAAGGAGTGTTTATTCCACCTCTTTTATCAACTATATTTTCTGACAAAAGGTAACCAAGACCCTCATTAAGCCCCATTAATATATTAACATAGGCACCCCTCAGGAAGCAGATGAAGGAAGACATGGGATGTGTAACAATGCACGTATGGCCAAAGTCACCAAACCCCACCTATAACATGATTGTTCCATCCCATTGGAACAGGCCAAAATTTATAGTATAAAATAGTGGCTTCAGGGCAGAAAGGGCTGGAGGGGGAAAACTCTTTCTGCTCAAGATCTATTCACAGACTTTGTCTCTCTTCTTTTCCCGAAGAGAAGCCTTTATGTAAGCTTTGCATCTCCAGCAAACAGCACACCTGGAGCACATGTGGCAGTATTAATTTACATACACACCTATATATGTGTGTGTGTGTGTAATACATATATATATGTGTATGTATAGTGCTATTAGATCTCTTACTATACTTTCTGTCACAACACATACTAACACTCCGTAGTTAGTGCACTTATCACCAGCAATCCTGAGCCTGCTTTTTTGGGGCTTCAAATAACCACACTATTTGTGCTTCTGTGCTCATGCAAGTTCTCCTCCAAACTCAACCAGACTTACAATGTTAAGCTGGGCTACAATCAGAAATTAAGCCCAGCTGCAGCCAGTCCCTCTGATCTCTGAGGACCAACTGGAATGCACAGTTTATCTTCTGCTAAATTCCCATATCCTTAATTCAACATTTTTGGAATGTAAAATGCCCTTAAATTTGATTGACCAGAAACTTCACAGACAGTCCACTGAATAGGGACTTAAGATAATACCACACCCAAAACCTGTATGAAAGAAGTTGTACCTGATCACCCCATTTCCAGTCTACTCCTCTCACCACTCTGGTACCAATTTTCATCATGGCTGCCAGCTCTGGTCCAGAAACAGGGAGCTGAACAGGTGTAGTTTCCTTTCTTGACTCTTCTAGGACCGTGGCAGAAGCCCCATGAGAAGAGGCAATCATATCTTCTTCAATATTATCAGAACTTGGTCCTAACAAGAAAAAAACATGAAAAAAATTAAATCCAGCTACAAGTTTTTTATACGTACCTTTGTCACATGTAAACTTTCAGGCACAAACTTTGTAATATAAAAGCAGTAACAAACAGGAAAGCTGACTGAACAGATGGTAAGTCAAATGACCTTCAAGAAAACTAGGATGTAATAGTTTTGAATGCACAGGAATTGAAATACCTAATTTTGAACAAAAAAAACAAATAAGAGACATTAATAATGGTGACTCAATTGGCTAAATGGTTCTACAAACAGAATTTTTTTTTAGAACTTCCTGTGTGCACTCCAGTTAAACACAAGTTACAGGAACAAATGTTTGCTATTATCTAAGAAAACCAAGAGAGAAAAACCATGGCAATTTGAATCATAGCAAAACACACCAGAGAACTTCCTATAACAGAACAAAGAAAGCTCCAAGCTTAAATACGCAGACTGGGAACATTCTTAATACACAGAACAAATGAAATGGAGATTAGAGAGTAGGCTGTTTTTATTGTTTTCATTTTAAATTTTCCATTTTTAATTTATTTCTAACAGTTCCACCAAAACTACACATTAACTGAAATTTTAGCAAAGGATGGCCAAAGCAAACACTTAATAGAAAAAAAATCATGACTGAATAAAGGCTGCAATCAAATTAACCTCCTTCTCAACCATGCTCACAGATGTGTTTTTGTATCAGGCTAAAATAGCATTAAGCACTATCTTTAAGCAGCAAAGTAATTCTGTAATTTGGGTACACCAACAGGTAAAAAATACAGGAGATTTGTAAAGCTAATGCTTTTTTCGACGTGTGAAAGAAGAACGGTACCTATCAGCCGCAGTGTGGTTTGCGTCAAGGCCAGCATGCCAGAATTGAGGAGCAGGCTCAAGGTATTCGCACCGTGCTGCAGCGTCAACATGTTCAGCATGACCAGTAGAAAACGTGCTTGTGGAATAGTTCCAAGACTTGGTCCTGCTGGGTTCTCATTAGTAATTGTTTGAAGAGGAACAGGCTGCAAACCTAGTTCAAAAGTAATACAAGTAACAAAATCAGCTGACAATTTGGAGCTACAATAGAATAGGTTACAGATTTGTTTGATTGATGGTTTAAAATATTTTTTATTCCCTGCTCCGCTTTGAGAATTTACAAGCTGAAGTTGCAAGAAACCAACTATAATTTGTATTTTAATGCTAAAATGTTACTGATGTTACTAATCAATCACCTGTTGCTGGGAAATCAGCAACGTACTCAAACACTGAGAAGTGAGTTAACTCAGGGGGTCAAGGTGGGAAGGTTGGAATGACACACAAAGTAATTCTCAACACAAATCAAGAGAACTGATTTCAACATCCCAATTATTGGGAACTTCAAAAAAAAAAGGCAACAACACTAATGTAGAACAGTTTTCTCCACAGACAACAGCAACAAGATGAGATTCACCTAGTTCTTTAAACTTTGCATTAGCATCCAGCAAGATGTTCCGGACATTCTGAATAGCCCACGCGTACAACTTTCCAAAGGTTACTTCCAGCAGCATTCTGTTAAACGGCGGGATCAGATCGACATCCTTCAAGCAGTCGGTAAGAGGCTCCCTTCAGAGAAAAACAACAACAACAAAAGTAAGTGTTGCTTTCTTACTGAAGAATTGTGGAAGCAAAAGCAACAAGAAGTTTTACCCTATATTGGCTCCTTCTGGAATGAGCCTCTGCCATCCGCAGAACATAGCATACTGCACAGATGGGAGCAAAAAATTTTTAGCTGACAATTTCAGAATAGTGTCTATTCCCTCCAGACGAACTTCTGCTCTTTCCAACTGTCAAAGAGAAAAAACAAATTGTCATACTTATGTAAACTGCTAATAGTTGTCCTAATTACGTAAATGTCCCATTTTCGTTCACTTTACCTGTTTTAATAAGCATTTTCTCATTTTTTCTACATCCACCGGCTCTTCTTTAAGAGCAAATTCAACAATGGTGTTAAGGAGGGCAGACTGTGGATACAAGCCCTGAACATTTTGCTTCAGCCATTTGTATTTGTGGACACCTGTAACTGTACTCAAAATTGGCTGCCACTTATCCTGCAAAAGAAGAAGGCAGCATGTTAAAACCTTTTAAACAGTTTTAAATTATTGAAAATATAAGTTATTTAATGCAAAACAATTTCCAAATTTAAAATACTGGAGAGGGTGGAAATAAAAACTTTTTCAAAGTCAGGAAAAAGCTTAGAATTACTTTAACTCAGTATCTTTTTTTCTACTGCTACATAAAATTTCAAATGCATTAATGTTCAAAAAAAGAGGAAGTAACCCATCACAACATTTTATTTTGAAATGAAGTTTTATCTAAGATTATCAATAATTTAAAAATTAGAGAAGGTATCTTTACATACACTAAATACATAGTACAAGCTTATTTTTTTAAATTATTCCAGGCTTCACTGAAACAACATGTCACACTTAATTACACATCCCAAATACTATTATCAGAACATTAGATGTCAAGTTATTGCAATCATGCTTTAGCTCATACTTTTTTCTCTTATTATTTTTATTCACAAGGTCGATTCAAAATCTGATATCCTACCTTGGGTGATTTGATTGGTATGGGCTTTTTATCTATAGGGACAGGACTGTGAGGTACCACACAAGATTCTTCTAAATCACTCTCTTCATTTCCAATTTTGGATTCTTCTACATCAGCAGATTCAGATTTTTTTGGCACTATAAACAAAAAAGTATTATTCTTTCATGCAGTCTGATTAGATTTTACAGCATCACATTTTTAGGTTTGCATGATAACCTAAGCACACAGAATGCTTAAGAACTGTCCGTAATAAAATGGAAATGTATTCTTGGTGAACTCTTTACCAACAATTACCAAATTAACTCTGGTATTACCTGCAGTATGCTTTTATCTTTAAAGAAAAACTTGAAAAGCACTTTGGTGTCTGTTCACCACATTAATTTATTTCCAGTTAAACCATTCTTTGACTACACTTGAATAAAACATGATGTCTAAAAAGATGTCACTAGGGAAATTCAGAGGGTCAGATACCGCAGGATGATTTTTAATCCACTGGAACATGAAGAAACATGCCTCAACTAAACTTGACACTGTTTTCCAGTTCTTGCTGTAGGATCTGACATGCAACCACTGGTTTAGAAAAATTCATGAAAACGCAGCAGAAAGTAAATGGCTTTGATGGTTTATCTAAGGAGAGTCTCAAATAGCAGCAAACCTTGAAATACAATGGATTTTCATTGTTTCAAAGAGAATACAACATTAATGTTGCCTTACCTCTTTTTTTCCTTTTTTCTCGAATGATTTTCTGAGCTACTCTTCGCCATCGGGGCAAGGAACTAAGAAGTTTAAATTTGGATATTATAGAGAGATCATTGCACACCGCAGGACGTAGTTCGTTGAATAAGAATCTCAAACGCTCAATGACAGGAGCACAAACTTCCTTGTAAGAACGCCCTTGTTCCTGATGGGTCTAGAAAAGACATTGAAAGATTAAATTATTGTATAAAACACAATAAAATGAACAATACATAACTTTTTAATAAAACACTTCAAATGAAAATTAGTCTTAACATCAGCAGCTAAGAGGCTTACCTTAATCAGTGAGCATTTTGCTTGGTAGACAACACGACACACATCCACTACAGATTTTGGTAAGGTTTTGTGCTTTACCTGGTCAACTCCAAGGGTACCAGGATGAACAAGAGACAGTGCTACATGACCTTAATGGGAAAAGACAATCTTTGAATATGCGTTTCCAAAATCATCCATAGCAGAGTTTAAACTGGTCCAAACAATCACACCACAAGCCTACCTACCCAAATCTTCATGCTTCAGAAGACAGCATAGTAACAGACGTCCTACTTCTTCCACAGGATGCTCAGGAGGGAATGTGATTGGTGTTGTTAAGTGACACTGTTTACAGTATCTCTCTATTTGACACAAGAAGTCCTAAGAAAACACACAACAGCCTCTGTTTAACTTCAGTTTTAAAACACAATGAAAGGACTCAAAATACCGCAGGCAGCATTTAAATAGCGCTGAGTAATCTCCACAATCTGAGCTAACATTCCTGAGACAGAACACACAGTATGTGCAATTTAACACACAGCAACTACAACGCAATACTACAAATACCCTATAGCCTTCTTCCTGTATGAAAAGCAACATAGCTCAAGAACAAAGCTACTACTGCTTTTATTTCTTCATGAGATAGTCAGGTCACCTAACACAATTTTCAATTGTCTTCTGACTAATCATTATTCATCATTATTGCTATTCCCAAAGACTTGTTTGGGGTTTTATTCATAAAGGAGCTGAAATCAGAGAGTTAGAAAATCTGAAGATATTACAGAAGATAGTGATCAATGTGAAAAATAGGGTTTTTCATAATATCCACAATTCTAACCACATGAAACCTGAACCTCGTGCCCCAAAGGAATTTTAAGACAAAAGCATACAATAAAACATAAACTACATTTGTAGCTTGACAGAAAAAACTCTTAGTTCAACTGCAGGTGAGCAGGACGTCTCAATGCTACTGAAACTTGACATGAGATGTAATGCGTTACTAATTTTTTGGTAAGAATATTCAAATTTTTAGTTCTCCCACTCAAAAATTCTAAAGAAGAAATGCACTGTTGTGCTATTAAGTGAAATACACACATTTTATCCATCAGTAATACTCAACCATTCCTTTCACGAAAAGTAATTTTGAAATAACTTCTTCAATTATTTTGCTATAACTTCTGGAGAATTTTCACCACCATTATCACCCTTCAAAAACAGTTTTTGTCCACAGAACTACTGAGGGCCTACCTTCACAGTGTGATCCTGAATGTTATTATCCGCAATAGCTTGGAGGAAGGGTTGTGAATGGTCACTCAAAGTTAATCGATGTGCATATAGTTTTGATTTATTTGGGGTAGTGTTACCAGGTGAACTGCAATGGTCTTCATCTTTTTCCTCATTGTAACTGTAATGAATCTGACTAGTTTGCAAGCCTCCAGAAAAGATCGATGACTTCAACCATTCTAAAATAAAGAAAACATGAGTGAATATTCTGATCAAAGACTATGCTATCAAGACTCAATTTCCTGTAATAAAATGCATTCACAGCTTCAACAAGATTTAGCAAATCTTTCATTTGCTGAAACTTTTTCACGGGAAAAGGAAAGGGTTCTGCAGCTGAGAAACAATTAAGTAACAGGGCGGCAATCATCTGTTTAGAGATTAAGGGCCTTCGCAATTTTTATGCTATTAATATTGAATTATACCTTCTATTCAACAAACCAAGACACCCAATAAGAAAACTTCCAATACCACATGATCCAGGCACTCTTAACTGACAATAAATTGGTGAGATAGGAGACTGTGTAGCATTGCTTTCTCTTCTGTTTTATGTTGCATATTACAAAATTCTGAATTCAATGGCTCAAAGTTGTCTAATCCCTATTTAAATCTTGCTAAACTATTTGGTTCTCGATGAGTGTGGTAGTTAATGTTAAGAATAAAGAGCTCCTGCAGAAGATACCAGGACTAACATAAGTGCTAAATTTTTAGTTAACTTATTCGTCCTTTGTCTTTTTCTTGCGTGCTTTGACAAGTATTTATCACTTTTTAAAGCTCAAAATGACATCCTCCTTACTGGCACATTCAATTTCCAGGGGAGAAAGTGGTGTGCTCATTGCCAGGTAGGAAGCGTGCAGTCCGAGGAGCAGACCCAAATTCCGTTCTGTGTCTATCAGAGGTGATGACAAAGTACTGAGATCCGGCGTTGTAATCACTTCCTGGTCAGGCTGCACAAAAGAAACAGCAATTGCAAGCTAGAACTGAGCTCCAAAAAGAATTCCAACAGCAAAGTAATGCTTTATTTTAGAAAGCATTTAGAAAGCATTAGTAAACATTTTTACCTCTATATATTGGCCAACACAGAAGGCGTGCATTGATTCCCGCGTGTCCTCAAATTGCAAAGCAGCTTCCAAAGCAACAACTGGGTCCTCACCAGCAAACTGAGCTAATGAAAGAACGAGGTAGTCAATACAGAATCTAAAAATGTAGTAATTCCATCTAGTTTTGAAACAGAAATAGCTTGCATCTGTAAGTCAGATGAACATTCTCACCAAGTATGCTACTGCCAGTTAAAGACTGGGTTTGGAAGTCCTTTATATCATACACTTTCCCATCGATCACTGTCCAAAATCCTCCGTCTTTGTTGTGGTTCTCCAGATCAGCCTTACGTATAAGGGTCACCTCCTCATTATTTCTGCAACTCTGGCCAGTAAAAAATGAACCTATCCATATAAAACAGAAAAGAGAATTTATCAACAGGAAATCAGAAAGTAAGGGGTTTTTTTCTGAGCATTCTTTTAATAGTTGACTAATCCAATTCTTCAATTCAAAGGCTGCTTATTTTTTTATATGCTCAAAAGTAAAAATGGCTATTAATATATTCCTGTCTACATATTACACAATTAAATTGTCTGTATACTGTGTTCTTTTATGCACTAATCTCTAATGTCACCTAGCAATGGCCAGTTATATGGCTGTTTTGTGTGGGGGTGGAGCAGAACAGTCAGTTTTCTGGCAAATCACTGCTCTAATTGCTTCTTTCTCCAAATACTTTGGTTTTATTACTCATTTGCCTGCAAGGAATTTACTGTATATTTCATTTCAGCCTAAATTCAGATTTTTTTAATATCAAAGATGCTTCTCTTTTGACCACAGACACAGCTCATATTACAAAGTGCCCTGAGAAACTAAAAATTCCTTATTTCAAAGCTTTCACATTACTCGTTCTTTGTGTTACAGACAGACTTTAGTAATAAAATGCCTACATGTACTACTCAGGTTTTCACTGCAACTTTTCACAGTCAAAATGCGAAATGATGTGAACGACTTCTTGAAGAAGCTGCATCTGTACTCTGCTTAATCCTACCTCTATATGTAACTTCCTTAAGAATGTACTGACAGAAATAAATACTGCCATATGACTGCCATATAAATTGGTTAATAAAACTTTGTACTGTGAAGTAGAATTCTCTTCCTGAGAGTTGTTCATGAACAGCCACCATTTTTATACAACTAATTTATGAAAGCAGTCCAGATGCTAATAAGTACATACCCATTATTCCTGGCCATGCTAAATCCTCATTGTCATCCCTTTCCTTTCCAGGGGCTAAGTGGTTAAATCTGTCTAGGTGTTCCAGCAAGCCAGCCAACAGAGGGATAGCACCAGCTTCCTGCATTAATCCAGCGTTTTTACTGAGGAGTAGCACTATAGAAACCACCAGTTCTGGAAGAAGAATGCCTGAAACAAAAAACACAGAGGACACTCACATGTAGTTCAAGTTCTGCGTTCACTGCCTTGCAGAAGTAAATCGCCATTAATATATTCTGCCTTCGACTAGTGTTGAGTACAAAGCTCTTGCCTTCCTCATTGAATTTTCCCTCCTTCTCTCCCATTAACCAAAAAATTAAACTGACTCTTTCTTAGCCATTTAGAACTTTCAAGAACGTCTTAAAATCCTGTGGAAGGGGAAGAAAGGAGGACAACAAGTAAAAACTCACCTGTTAAATCTCCATCCACAACACGAGATACTTCTGCAAAATGCCTATGACTAGTACAAGCAATGCTGGTTGCCACAGGAAGTATATCACCAATGTGTGTGCACAGAAGAGCAGTGTACTTCTTCAGTAAGGAACCAACACCTAAGAGGTCAGGACCTATATAAAAATAAAGGAAGAGCACAGAAAACCACCATGTAGTCATATTTAAGAAACAGACTTCAAAAGCTGACAAACTCTTCTGAAATTATGCCACTCAATATTAGCACCAATTTAAGAAATCATGTCTTTTTAAAAATTTATAAAAATTTTGTTCTCCAGATCCTATTACCTAACCAAAAAAAATTTTCACTTACAGAAAACAATGTAAATAAACTGCTTTCAAACACTGTTCAGACAGACTCAGCAACTAGGCTGATAAATGAGACAAGATAAATTAAAATATGAAACTGCTATCCTGTAAAAGTTATTACAGAAAAACTTGAGGAGGGGTCAGAGGTTGTTTGCTTTTATTTTTAAAACCACAACTTACTGTATGTATTAGGGACCTGGCCAACACAATCTGCTGGGTAAAGTTTGCTAACAAGTAGACGCTGAAAACGGAGTAACAGGTCCAGAGAAGCAGATCTCTCCTTGCTATAAAGTTCTTGGTCCACGCAGGAAGAAATGCGACGAGCAACATCTTTCAGTTTGGCTATCGTCTGTGAAGCGATGTTCCTAAGTGGTATAAAAGTACCACAAGGTACTTAAGGGGAGCTCAGAGTGAAGACAGTCCACAGTCCATGGGTTAAGATTTTGCAAAATTTTTGCATAAATATACGAGAAACCTATGCAAAGTTTCTATGCAGAACTTTCACTTCTTTGCACCACAGTACTCAAAAAGGCAACGGCTTTGTGGATACATTTTGGTCAACAGGATTCGTAAAATAACTCAAGTTTGTGGTTTTTGTCATCACTCACTACAAAACACAATCTGACAATCTTCACTGAGCGGCTGCAGTAAAAGTCACGACACTACATAGCTCGAAAGAGTCTCAGTATTGATTAAATAACATGGTTGACATCACAATTAAGTGAAAAAGTGCAATAAATTTCTTGGTAAACTCGTAATTATTTCCTGCTATACATGCTATATGCTAAGTACTCCTGTAGTTCCTCTGGCTGATATAAAGCAGCTTTGTTCTCAGAACCCTAACTGGTCATGCATTTACAACTCTCAGTCAAGAATTTAAAATTCAGGTTTCTTTCCTGCTTACATTCTCCACGAGGCAGTTCTAAATAAATAGGAGAAAATACTCAGTTCTAAACAAATTTGTGGTGATTCTCACACTTTGTAAGGACAGTCTTTTAAACATTTGTCCTATATTTGGTACAAAAACTTTCAGATACTTCTGCCAGAGAAGAAGTATCAAAATCCAAAAAAGCAAGGCAATCTTTCTAAAATTGGGTAATTAAGTATAGAACATTGCTCCTTAGCAAACATAACATAGCAGAACCACAGATAAGCTAGGAGAATGTTCAATATTTTGAATTCTGAGGTGCTAAAAATNTGGCTTTGTGGGTACATTTTGATTAACAGGATTCGTAAAATACCTCAAGTTTGTGGTTTTTGTCCTCACTCACTACAAAACACAACCTGACAATTTTCACTGAGAGACTGCAGGGAAAGTCACACTACAGAGCTCGGAAGAGTCTCAGTATTGATTAAATTGCATGGGTGACATCACAATTAAGTGAAAAAGTGCAATAAATTTCTTGGTAAACTCGTAATTATTTCCTGCTATACATGCTATATGCTACGTACTCCTGTAGTTCCTCTGGCTGATATAAAGCAGCTTTGTTCTCAGAACCCTAACTGGTCATGCATTTACAACTCTCAGTCAAGAATTTAAAATTCAGGTTTCTTTCCTGCTTACATTCTCCACGAGGCAGTTCTAAATAAATAGGAGAAAATACTCAGTTCTAAACAAATTTGTGGTGATTCTCACACTTTGTAAGGACAGTCTTTTAAACATGTGTCCTGTATTTGGTACAAAAACTTTCAGATACTTCTTCCAGAGAAGNGTTGATGCATTTGCTTCTTGTTCATCGATTTCTTTTTCTTTCTGTGCTTCTTTTTTTGCTTCAATATCCTAAAAACGTAAACGGAGTTAAAGCAAACACACAAACCTCCACTGTAATTATGAAACATTTTGTTAACAAGTACTTACAGTAACAAGATCAAGTTACTTTTACCTGTGGCAAAAATGAAACAATTCCTGTATTGTATATTTTGTAACAACCACATGGGCATTTTTTTAAAAACAATTACAACCCGAAAAGAAAGGCGAAGAGAGGGATGAAGGTGGTGAAGGTAAAAAAGAGTAGAGAAACTCCACAAAACCATGGTGGACAAATGCCAGTAGCTGCTGCCACAGTTCACAACTGAAGGCACATTTACTCTGTGTTTATAAAAGTAACAAATCCAGCACCCTGCAAAAGAACGTGAACTGCAAGGCTGAGGAACCATACCTGAATTTCTGCAGTAATAGCAGCGTTCAGTGCAGACTCTAAGCCTCCATCGGCCATCAAGCTGCCCACCAAGAGGTCAATCATAAATCTACGTCCTGGGCTGACATTCATTTCATTTCCTGAAACTAAGGAAGGAAGAAGCTATTAATGAAGTCCAAAAGCGAGGCTTAAACAACCAGGCTTCCATTTGAGGACCAACCTGCACTGGGCAGGAGCGCTGAGAGCGCCCTGGCGCGCTCCTCCGCCGTGGGCAGCAGCACAGACCAGCCGCTCTGCAGCACTGCTTGCGCCGCCGACTGCACCGTGTTAAGAACCCCAGCGTTGCTTGCCAATGTTACCACTGTCTGCTTCAGGCTGTTGAGCAGGATGCTGCCCAAACCTAAGCCAAGGCATTCTGGATCCACCTGATGACTGATGGCAGCATGAAGCTGAAAAAAGAAAGGGTGGGGGGGGGGAAACAAGGCAAATTTTAATTATCAAGTGGTATGAACTTGGTGGGGATGGGGGGAAGTCAGTCCTGGAGCAAGCGAGGAAGTTCAGTGACCAGGATACAAACTTTCACCTGCAAATCTGTAAAATTAAAGGGAAATGCTGGCTTGCCTACGTACTGAATTTAAACCACTATTCAAAGATTACGAATGGTAGCTATAAGCCCCAAAGTTCTGAAGTAAACCTAAAGAATAACNACTGAAGGCACATTTACTCTGTGTTTATAAAAGTAACAAATCCAGCACCCTGCAAAAGAACGTGAACTGCAAGGCTGAGGAACCATACCTGAATTTCTGCAGTAATAGCAGCGTTCAGTGCAGACTCTAAGCCTCCATCGGCCATCAAGCTGCCCACCAAGAGGTCAATCATAAATCTACGTCCTGGGCTGACATTCATTTCATTTCCTGAAACTAAGGATGGAAGAAGCTATTAATGAAGTCCAAAAGCGAGGCTTAAACAACCAGGCTTCCATTTGAGGACCAACCTGCACTGGGCAGGAGCGCTGAGAGCGCCCTGGCGCGCTCCTCCGCCGTGGGCAGCAGCACAGACCAGCCGCTCTGCAGCACTGCTTGCGCCGCCGACTGCACCGTGTTAAGAACCCCAGCGTTGCTTGCCAATGTTACCACTGTCTGCTTCAGGCTGTTGAGCAGGATGCTGCCCAAACCTAAGCCAAGGCATTCTGGATCCACCTGATGACTGATGGCAGCATGAAGCTGAAAAAAGAAAGGGGAGGGGGCGGGGGGGGGAAACCAGGGAAATTTTAATTATCAAGTGGGATGAACTTGGTGGGGATG
>VZRQ01003712.1:173366-190774 GCA_013397975.1 Machaerirhynchus nigripectus
CACCTGCAAATCTGTAAAATTAAAGGGAAATGCTGGCTTGCCTACATACTGAATTTAAACCACTATTCAAAGATTACAAATGGTAGCTATAAGCCCTGAAGTTCTGAAGTAAACCTAAAGAATAACCTAAATTGTTTCTGCCTCACTACATTACGCTAGAAAAAAATAGCACATTTTCAGTGACTGTCAGACACCAATTAAAGAGGTCATTCACTTTTAAAAATGCTATTTAAAACCCATAAAAATGCTCAAAATCTCTGAGTGAGAATACAGGGCTTAATCCATTTAGGTATTGTTTTTATAGTTCATTCTTACTGAAACCCAGCACCTGTCAAGAAGAAAAAAAAAAAAAACCACTAGATGCCAAATTATAAAATGATAGTGTAGTTATTTTGCTTTCTAAAGTCAACAGAAGTGTTTTAAGGCACATCAAAGGTCACTGTTTCCACCCAAGCAATTTAGTGAAAACATTCAGCTCAATGACTGCTCAAAGTGTAAGAAATTGAAGGTACCTGAAGTCTTAAGAGGTTTAATGTTGCCACAGCCATACACTCCTTTTCCTGAGGAGGGGGCCAGTCAGAGGATCCATCCATTCCCTCAGTCACTTGTCTCAGTAACAGATCCAGCTGCTCAAATGTCATGGGGCAAACATCCACCACAAAAGGTACCCGCAAGCCTATTGACCATTCTGAACACGATGACCAAGCAAAACTCTATAAATGGAAACAATACACGAAGTTCCACAGTCAGTTATTTACTAAATATGACACTGATTACAGATAGGAGCGTAAAGCTAAATCTGCCTTCAAACAGCAATAGCTCATGTGGAAATAATACCAGCACAACTGCTGAAGAGAATGCTCTACTTGCATCCTTGTAAACACACATTAAACTCTACTGATCCAGAACTCTCTCATCTCATTTTCCAATGTATTGTCATACCCAGACCAGATACCTCACTATTTCTGCCCCAGGAAACATTATGCTGACAACCCCTCAATTGCTGTACCACACAAAACAAAACAGGTAAGTACCTACTTCTCAGAACACCCAACAGAGGGAAGGCTAATCGCCTCTTTTCGACAGAACAAGACTTTTTTTTCCCCCCAAAGCCTTCATTTACACAGAATAAGAAATAAGAGTACAAAAAGTCAGGCAAGCACAGAAAGAAGGAGCAGAATTAGAATACAGAACTAATCTCACTGGGAGGTAAAACCAAATCATTCAAAAATAAAACCTACCTGAGCAGGTCCACATGCAATTCCCACAATATGCTTTGTGTCTAACCCTGGGAGAGCTGCGGGCTCTGGTTTAGTGATACGCAAAGTATCAAAATGCTGACACTGATCATTGCTTCCCCAGCTGTGCACTTCACTATCTTCAGTCAGTGCTAAACAATGGGTAGATCCAGCTGCCACATCTATCACTTTCTTTCCTGATAGGAGAGTTAGATATTGAAAATATAACTTAGATATTACAATCATTGACAGAAAAATAGCAGAGGTAAGGAAAACTCTGCTAATTACAACCATGCTTAACTAGGAACATATTATGGATGTCAAGAGTCTCATTTTTGCCTCAGTAGTGGCTTGGAAGAGTACAGCAAAGCATAAACCAAGAGACAGATAAGTACTGAAGTTTACAAGTCGAAAAAAATCTTCTACTTTGTGTCCCTTCTACTTAGAAACTTTTTTGGGAAAGAGTTTTTAAAAGATCTCCCCATCTATGATGAGAGACTGTAAAGTTATTTGTAGTCATTAGTTCAGAAGTTATTCTCATGTAGATCATTCAACATATATGAATAACAATTTAAAGGAAAGACAGAGCAATAAAAAAGGTTTCTTCCTCATCTTCTACAGAACCTCAGGTTTCTCACAAACGAAGAAGTCATTTTCACTCTGATACGAACTAGTCAAAAGTCAAACAACTTTAATGACATCGTTTGTTGTGTTATTTTCATTTATTCCATTCACCTGCCTTAATCTAATCATATATATATATTTGCATGACAATGCAAACACACATGCTTTAAATAAGCACTTCTGTGCTAAGAATAAAGAGAACACAAGACATGCAGCATTTAAAGCAGTCATAGTGTCTTTAAGTCTGCTAAAATCTTGTAGGTGTAAACGCAGAAGTGATGGGAAATGCACATTACTACCTTTTTCAGTGCTACCAGCATAAAATATGACACAGTACATGGTATCATCACTCTTAAAGTTGAGTTCATTTGTGTCCCATAAAGAACTCCAACAGCAGCAAAAGGAACTTTGGAGTATTTCCAGCCCTGATAATTACCTTTCAAGCCTTCCAGCAGTTTGGGATATCGAACGTGCTCCTCTGTTCCATGCCCAAGTCTCTGATTGTCACCTTTTCCCCAGGTGTAGACCTGGCCATCTTTGGTTAAAGCAATAGAAAACTGACTCCCACAGCGTACTTTCACAATGTCCAGATCTTGAAGTTTTTCTATCAACTTGGGAGTTTTGCAACCATCGCTGCCTCCTCTTCCCAGTTTTCCATAGTCTCCATCACCCCAAGACCACACCTGGCCTTTAAATCAGGAGAAAGAAAACAAAAAATAATTACACTGCTTTTTCATGTGATTAACTCATCTGTTTTCACAAATGAATTCTTACAGATCCGAGATTCTATAACAAGCACAAATTTTAAATTGTATTTTAAGAAAAGCAGTTCCAAATTAATTTCTAATTGTTTGTGACAATAAAAAAGAATAATATTTGAAAAGTTTTCATGCTGACAAAACCGAACATAAGAAGTGCAACATATAACATGCACTGAAAATCTATCAGCGTATGGGAAGTTCTTCCTAAAAATAAATGAAGCATAGGATTTACTGTAAATCAAGCAAGGTAAAAACTGCTTTCTTTTATTATTTATAAGAACTTACAAAATGTTTTCCACATCAAATGGCCATATTGTCTGTGAAGCCTATTTCAATTTTCAGTTTATATCATTTAAGCACTTCTCAAAATGAAATGAAATCACGTCTATCATGTTCTTTTGAAATGTACTACTAAATCTAAGTCCTGATGTAGGAACTTAGAAACAGTCAAGTCATTCTGCATCTGCAGTAAATAAAATTATCGTTCAAGATGGTAAACCCATGCATGTCCAAACAGAAAGTCTCGTTTTACATTCTGATGCATTTGTGTTCCCTACTTGCATCAGCCAGTCCCTAAGGTACTCTGATAAGCAATGGAAGCGTGAAAGGCAGAGACCAAGAGAAAAAAAGTGGATAAAATCTGGGTTTCCATTTCCTGCATGAGCAAACATTTCAGTTTTTAAATAATGCACACCGTATTAACCAGCGATATTCCAAAGGAACAACTAGCTTCCAAGAACTATTGGCTTTTTAAGAGATGACTTTGGGGCTTAACCTCACACAATGTTCATCCTAGGCATCTTGGTCAGGGATGTTGGAAAGATGACCTTCCATGCAGCTCCTCTTTTTACAGTTCCAAAGGGTTAACACAGACAGCCCTCCTACTCTGAATTCTGCCTCTTGTGACAACATGAGATATTTGCACTTACATAGTAATAAATAAAATTCAGACACATGCACATAATGTATTGTTTTGTGTTTCTGCTATACATTTACATGAAATACATATAAACCATAGATCAATATATTTGCATATTCATAAGGAACATACTGCATATCTATGCATGGAACTATCTCTGCACCATTATATGCAAAACATATAAATGTACATATTTATTTCCCAAGAAAGAATTTAAGCTTCTAATTCTTACAGAAGTCTAACCACTAGAAATAAGTATATCTGCAGTATAAACATTTTCAGAGTAAAAGGAAGGAAAAGTAAGCTTACTTAAAACTTTAAGTTTTGTTTACTACTAACCATTTTCAGTAACAGCAAGAGTCTGGGCATCTCCACTCCCACACGACACATCAATAACTTTGAGTCCTTTCAGGCCCGTGACCAGCATTGGGATGGTCTGATCTTCACTGGAACCTTCAAACAAAGTAGTTCTGTGAGAAGCATAACCCAGAAGGCCTGACAGGTTCTTTTGTTTGTTTTTTTTGCTTGTTTGCTTTTGGACATTTTGTTAGGTGGGTGTAGGGCAGAGTTGTTTAGTTTTGTTTGTAGATTTGAGTATCACGACTAAGCTCTGGTATGGTTTCTGAGACATCCAACAAGGATTTAACCCCTGAAATAAGTCTTAGCTTCACAGGAAGGAAGGAGGAAAGGAACAGAGGACACCACAACAGAGGACACAGGAGGAAAGGAACAGAGAACACCGCAAATTTTTCTTCTCCATCCAATTGCTTATTTCCAGATAACTCATAGGAATTTAGTGGGTTTGAGACAATCCCTCCCATAATTATTTCAATTCACATGAAGCCACATAAGGTTCTCAAATCAGCTTGAGGTGGAATGAAAGATCATTTGCGACAGACACTAAACAATTCTTTAACAACTTATCTGAAGATATCAACTAACTCACCATGACCAAGCCTGCCATAGTTTCCTCGTCCCCATGTATACAGCTCTCCCTCAGCAGTAATGGCTGCACTATAGGTGCTTCCACATGCAATATGAACAACATGTTTCCCAGCTTGCTTCCCAGATAAAGCAGATATCATCTTAGGTTCCTCCAGAGGCCTATATAAAGAGAAGGTGACATATTTCACAAAAGGTGATTTGATGAATAGTTGATAAAAGGTGTGACACATTCATCAGAATTGCTGCAATTCTACCTGCAAGCCTTATTATTAATCTGAAGTAACAAAATATAAATAGAGCTACAAGCCAAAATTACGTTCAAATTGTTCAACAACAGCAACTTCTGTTTCCAAGTGAGTTCATGCAATGTTTTTAAAAATATTTGTCTATTGTTAAAAATACTACCTTTAACTACTCTATCTGAACAATTAATTTCATGACACTGATGACCCTTGTGTAGTCTCTCTCTTGCTTCAGAGGGAATTCTGCACTGGGGGAAGACACTTAAAATCTCTAAAATGTATTGAAGTACACCCCCTACACAATACTGTTGCAGAAGACTGCTTCTACAAAAAGCAGGACAGTAATGTCTGGGAAAAATGGAATAATGCATAACACGACTGCATAAAAAAATAATGATCCCGCTCCAACACGTGAGTCAATGTTTCAGAGAAAACGTGCTCTGGATTCATAAAACCATTAATAAAAGGCCTCATAACAGTGCTCACTACTACACCCTCTACCTACAAATATGTCAGGAAGTAGCATTAATAGAGAACTGGGAATATTCCAGAGAAAACACACAGGGAGAAGGCAACTTCGGTAACAGAGCCAAATGTCAAATGCTGAACACTGCTTATATACACAACAACATAATTTTTACTATGAATTCAGAACGCTAGCAAACAAATGTTATGATTATTTTTAATACATACACTGTATCCCCGTGACCTAGTCTTCCACCATCTCCACAACCCCAAGAGAAAACTTCACCATTTGCTGACAAAGCCAGATAGTGATGCCCATCTGAATGTGCTGCTATCTTCACAATGTTTCTGGAAGCTAGACTCTGCACCAGCTGTGGTCCCTGCAAACCGAGCAAAAGCAGTATGCTTACAAAAACTGCTGATATTTTCCATCACATAACTAGGTACAGTCTTCCTATTTCCAGTTTTATCAAAATTTGGCTCTCAAATTAATGAGGTGAAGGCATGAAGAAAAAAAATGGTCAAATATGACAAAATAAATGCTTTGAAGTTACTTGTTCCCATCCTTATAGGTCTTGATACATATGAAAATGGTGTTTATCTTAACATTACAGGCTATCTTAGTGACAGAGGCTTCGATTACAGAGTATTTTTGTTTGAGAAGCTACACAGCTTGGACACAGTTATATCACTAAAGTAAAATCTATTTCATATCTGCCAATTTGGGAAGCTGCCAAGGCCAGCATACCAATAAAATCAATTACCATTGTATCCATAACCTCTAGCCTGATAGAAATTACAGATTCCATATGAATTTCATCAGATCAACACAAGAGACAAAACTCAGTATTTCTGAAAGTTCAAATACAACAGTACAGAAAGCTCACAAAAATCAGCATGTCTCCAACTACTCTCCTAAGGAATTGTAAATATTTACAAGAGCAGACTTACGAAGTAATACAGTACAAATTTTTAAAACCACGTAAAAAACTCTCACCAGGCTATCGCTGTTATATGCTTGTGTATAAACTCTTCCATTTCTGGATAATACCAGAAAACGTTTCTCTGCACAAGCAACCTGTACAACACCAAGGTTGGCCAGTCCTTCACACTGAATTGGACCGCTCACATTAGCGTAATATTTCCAACCTATTAATCCCCAAGCAATGACCTCCTGCAGTGATCCCTAGGAAAAAAGAAATTCTGTAAGTACCAAATTTTGAAATACACAACTTAATAAAATCCACAGAGCAAATTACTTTTTAAACCTTTTTATGCCAAATATAGTCAAATCTGAGACCGTCATCCCTGCCAATAGTCAATAAAACCTACCTAATCAGAAGATACCAAAAATAAGGACTTGCATGCATCATATTCACTTCAGTCTGGTACTAAATGAGCTATAAATATGTACTGTAAGAGATTCAGAGATTTTTCAATTTGGAAAGTTTGGCATTTACTTTTTTTCTTTCTTTTATTTTTTTAGTACATCAGACCCCCAATATTTATAAAGTCTGGTCTTGAGAATTCACTCTGAGAGACACAAGGAACAGCTCAAAATACAGGAGAATTAGCCATAGTGTGGTAAGACAGAATGGTTCATACACCATAAAATTGCACTCCAAGGATGACTGAAAAAGGGCTGATGTAATAAAAGTTACCCAAGTAAGACAAATTTCAGAATTCAAGGTTATGTTATGAAAATCAGAAAGGAATTTGAAGAATCTTACCAGCTGCTTTCCTTGCATTCTGAAATTCAGTTATGCCTTTAGGAAAAACATCTTACTGTATTTGATACTGCAAACAATTACCTTATGAGATGTAGGAGAGCTACACTGTGGAGGCATACATGGGGTGGCAAGGCGATCTAAATGGGCCATGATCACCACAGCTGTTTGTCTCAGATCAATTGCCAGCTCATTGTCCTGTGGCAAAGTCAGATACCTCAGAAAACTTTCATTTGGACTTAGAGGGTAAGTCAGGAGCTGGAAAAGAGAAAAGAGAAGTCAGAAAAACATTCAAGGTATATCTATGTGACTACACATACAGATACACAATAAAGTTTAGACAAGATGACTATCTGCACAAGTGTAAGAGAAAACGAATTAACTCTGCACATCCTTTTTTTAAATTAGAGAAAAATTTGAAACAACCATGTTGAGAAAATAGATTGTGTATATAATAGAAAGTTACAAGCATAATAAAATTGATTTATTATGTTTTATTAACCTCAGTAATATTCACTAAGATTCATACTTCAATTAATTTTAAAAACAGAATAAAAACAACCCAAATATGCAGAAAACTTACTTAGCCACATCTAACTTCATTATCCCAACAGCATTAACTATGAAACACAAAGCTTACCTCTAACCATGCTGTGACATTCTTTCTTACCTCCAGAAACTCAAATGTTCACATGAAAACCAAACGACCATGGTGTATATACATCTTGCATGGAAAACACCACTCCCGATTTTGTTTGGCTAATTTTACGATTATTTTAGCTGGGCAAATGAAATTTGATTCCAACATAATGCCCCTTCCAAATAATCCAAGAGAAAGTACCTGAATCTCTTCCTCAGTATTGGGCACGTCTTTATTACATATTATACTCTGAAATCTTTGCAGCAAAGGTAGAAGGGGTGCACTTGTTCCCTGTGCAGATCGCTCATTGTCCGTTTCCCTCGTTCCGTTATCCCAAAGTTGAAGCAGCAACATAACTGCAGACAACATTTGGCTGAAAGAGGGAATCAACATTTTCTATTAGTAGGCATCCCTAAAAACACTGGGTTAGGTTACCCATACAATTCACTTTCTACATTTGGAAGTTTACAGGGCTTTCTGTTTTAAATGGATTATCAAAACATAAAAAACTGGTTTTGCAATCTAGGTAGTACTAGATCTCAATCACCACTGCTTTAGTGAAAAGGTGCATATGCTTTGAACCACAATTATTACATTAAACCCAAATCCATGAAAACTGAAGACTGTCAGCCCATTCCAACAGACAGTGATGGTTAAAAATCAGAGTGCTCATGCTTCTCACCTTAGTGTACCCCTCTGCACTGCCAGTTCAAGCAATATGGCAAGTGCCAAGTGTTGGTCTTGCAAAGGAATGTTTCCTGGCCCTTTGGTACTGGGAGCTCCATGCACATCTCTATTTAAAAGTCAAACAATATACATTAACTAATGGGAAATAATACATAATTGCTCATCAAAAGCATCTACAGCACCCCAAGAACCACTAAACTAACAGAAAAATATCAAAGTGGTGATGAAAGCAGCTGAGAAGAAAAGCCCACACATTCCAAACTAGATCAAGTTTTAGAGTGACAGCTAGGCTTTAAAAATGCCCCAAGCTTCACTATGTATCTACAGTTCTATTAAACATGCTAAGAATATGAAAAACATTTTTCACAGGTGAAATTCAAATATGTTTTATGATAGTCACCTTAAGGACGTAGTTCCAGTATGGAGAAGAATTTCTAGCAACTACTGTAAAAAGGTAACTTGAAGCCTACTTAAATAACAGGGAAGAGCACGGGACTGTTTCAAGTCCAGCATTAGTGCATTTTCCCTCATGCACAGAAATCTGTATTATTTTACTGCACTTGAAAGGCACAATTAAGAGTGCATATATGTAGTATTACCAAAGCATTCTTCTGTGCATATGTTTACATTAGTAAAACACAATTTTTGGGTACGTCTTCATGCAGTGACTCAGGATATTCCAATTCAGATTTTTCTTAAGCAGTTAAAACCAATAAATCGTATTTAAAGAGCATAATTTCAATAGTTGATTAATTTTTTGCTTGTTTGTATACAACATTAGAAAAGGAAGGAAATCTCTCCAATTTTCTATAAATCATTATGTTTAGACCACCGGATTCTGAGAGATGGAAGCTTGCCATTTAACATCTCAAAAAAAGAAACTTACCCAGTCACAACAGACCTTAGGAATTTAGTAGCTCTTTCTACCACTTCCAGCCACACAGAAGATACGGTCCCTTCATCAAAAAGGGATGCCTCTGGTAAAGCTCGCAGTGCATCAAGTGATTCCTGTAACAATTCACTGCACAAGTCTGCATCTTCACCTAAGGAACACAGCAAGAGCAGTTACATTCACACCTTTACAGAGGTTACAGAAATTGTTGTACACAACATTTTATGCAGCTCTTTTCAACACAAGATACAAGTTACTTCCTACAGACAAAGTTCTCAATTTTCACATGAATATTTGACTGCAAGATTCTGAAGAAATCTTCACCAAAAAAAAAAAATTAAATTCAGAAAGGCGAAAACCCAAACCAGCTCGTTCCACTATGCAGTCACTGAGAAAAGAGAACTAGGGCTGGCTGGACAGAGTAAGCTCACACCTGCCATCTGGCCAAACATGCAGACTGAGACAGGCAGGTTTAGTGGCACTGGTGACAATTCTGCCAACTTCTGCAATTTGACAATGCTGACAAGTACACAAACTAAACACAAGCTTCACACTCAAAACTTTTTCTAAGCTGGTACTATCATGTAATAATATAATGGCTTGACCTTGTCTGAAGAATAAACCCAACTTTTCTGAAATCTAGTATTAAAAATACATGCTTTTCAGGAAATCCCAGCTCACCTTCCTAAGCATAAAATATCCCAGAAAAGAACAACATTGATACTGGCTTGGGTGGTTTTGATCAGCAACAACATTGCTGGGCATAGTATCACATAAATGCAATTATGCAAATTCATCATTTATAAATTTATAGTTCTATGCAAATACTTAACACACACTTTAATGAGTCACCTGGCTTCAAATGAAATATATATGCAATATGCTCAAGAGTAGACCTACCTGACCTCCAGGCCCTACGAAGGAAAGCAAATGCAAATGAAAGTGCTGCTCGGGATCCAACGCGTGCAAGTCCTTCTACTCCTTTGCCTACAGGTCTTGAGCTAAATAAAATAATGTATGAATAGTTTTGATAAATTTATATTATAATAATATATATTTATGTTACAATTATTTTGTATAATTTATATATTCAACAATTTAATAATTTAGCCATATACGTCATATACATTTACACAACTTTTATTTGTAAAGAAGCATAACTGTGTCTTGAGAATCAAGGTGAACAAGATCAAAACGTCAGAAACCAAAATTCAACTTCAACTACTTCAAGAGCCAATTCAACATCATGTATCAAATAGCTTCAGAGAGAAAATGATAAACCAGACTGGCATAATGGACTGCCACCAAAAAAATGCCCATAGTTACTCAAAGTGAAATTATGATGCTTTACTAAAAATACACAAACATAAGGTAATTCATGTACTAATTATTTACTTGGGAAGTCTATATTTTTAGTTAGTTTGGACTGCATAAACTAAGCTTAGAGACTTCTAAAAATAATCTTTATTTACTGAAAATTAATTCCACCCATTTTGCAATTTCTTATCTTTCTATTCAGATACCAATGCTACAAACCTCTCTTTGCAGTTTCTGTACTTTTGTGTTTAAGGAGGAGAGATAGCTTCAACTTTTGGTAATATCCACTGGACTGTTAACTTTCTTTTCATGCAGACAATCACACTAATTTAAGTAAGCTCCCCTTTGTAGTCAGCAACAGGAGACTCCCTACTGCTTCCAACACTGAACCACCACGTCTATTTTGGTATGCGGTGAGACTACAAAGAAAGTGAACCGCTTAGGGCTTTTTCAAGAAATTATACCTGCATTTTTAGCAATCTGATAACTTAAACATATCAGAGCTCTTTTTAATCAGAGCTGAAAAAAAAATTTCAAGAGAACAGTCTATTCAGAGAAAGATATCCTTGTCAGAACTCCAATTCCATAATAACTAGTTGTGATATCTACTTACATTCTCCTTTCATATCTAAAGCTAGAGACAATCTAACAAAAATTTCCCTAGCCAAATTGCTTGTTCTGTCAGACAGCCACTGAACACTTTCTTTAATGCCTTATCTGATAGATTTTTCTGTTTTTAGGTCTAGATAGCTATCCAGACATGAAAAGTAGTCAGATGATTCCTTGTTCAGTTACTTCTCTTGAAACAGTTGCATATAAAATGCACAATTACATCATTTCTCACCCAAGCCAAGGTTCTATGTTCTGCTTTTTATGTATTTGTGTTTTTTAATTTATGTGCTTTAACTGAGCAGCTATTGACAAAAATATATTGTTACTGAAATGATGTAATTTCCACTAGCCTATTTCTGAAATAGGCTTCTCCATACTTTCTAGCTGAGCAGGACAAAATAAATACTTCAATAAATGTATACTTACAGCTCAAATTTTAATATCTACAGCAATGTATTACAGTAAAAACCTACTAGTACAAACAGAGACACTATAAGAAAGCACTAGGCAAGAAGGAGGACTGATGGCAGATAACACCACTTAATATGGTAAAGCCATCTTAAGAAATAAGAAGTTTCTTTACAGTTTATGTTTCACAAGGAGGAATAAATCACATTAAGCTCTCATAGACAGGTTGATAACCTTTCTATGACTTTTCTAATGGATTAAGTTGTTCATGCAAGTGTTATTACCCTTTCTTATCCACAGCAGGCAGAGGAACACTACTGCTTTTCCACTTTACTTTGACGTTCTCCTGAAGAACTGCTCTGTTCAAAGCAATGAAATACCGTTCCAGGATAACCAGCCTCTGCTTTAGCCTCATAGCTGAGAGCGCTGTTGTTGCAGTTTGTGTGGCCAGAGCTTGCTGTTCCTTCACTAGTACATGAAGGCATTCCTTCAATTCATTCACATCTGAGAATCAAGAGAGAGATACCATTTTATGGGCATTCATCCTTGTTATATACACTATCAAGAAAAATAAAGACAACTGGAAAACCGTAAATTGACCAGAAGTCTGAACCCCCTGTGAAACTCCCTGTTTCTATACGTAATGCACATGGTATGACATAAATACAATCATACTTAAACAGGTGTTTAGACAAAGGTTACCATCAAAACTGCTTTTGTCTAAACATATCTAAACCATCAAATTTCATGTCTGAAATTAAAACATCACAGGTAATATTTATGCACTCCAAAAAACAAGTTACACAGCAAACTCTTATCATCATCCAACCTCAGAATCAGACTTCTCTTAAGTGCAGGCAAGTCCCTTGCAAGTCCTCACAAGAATATGCTTTCATTTTGCACCCAATACACATTATCTTAAGCTTCTCAGAAGTTATAAAATTACTTTCAGAAGCTTTAGGATCACTGCCAAGAGCTGCTACACTTCTGCAACAAATAATGTCAGAAATTTCAGATGTTTTCAAGGACTATTAGCGAATAAAAGATCTTACTTATGTACCAATGCTACAATATTAATTCTTCCTTTCTTTCACCAGAGTAAGTACGCACCAGCCATAAGTCCTAGGAAACTAATAACAGATCGTAACAACTACAGTGCTAAAAACAACAACAAAAAAACGCTCTGAAACAAAAATTTGGAAACTGTATTTTTATATACTATGTAGCTTTAATTCCTAGGACAAATATCAACAAAGTACATTCCTAAAGGGGTTCTTTTCTGTCCCTTCATTAACAGTCTGATCACTGAGCCACCCCACTCTGCTTTGCACTGCATTACTATACTTGTCCCTAAGCCAACCACATTTGTTGCCTGGCAGCTACACAGAAGTACCTTTGTTTTAAACGACATCTGACTAAGGGGTATGAAAAAAAACCATATGTCTGCATATATGTAAGAACAGCTTGTGAGAAGATGGACACACTTCAAAAAAAAAAACAAAAAACAACCCCAAAACCATACAAAACTAACATATTTTTTGGAACAAGTGCCTCCAAACTATAGAAATTTAGACACGTTTATGGCAGTCTCTATGGTGAGACTCCAAGGAGGCATAACTTTTTTGCAACTGCAACTGTAAAAAGTATTTCAAAGTTTTGTCCCCACTTTGCAACACATCATTGTGTACCCAGGAAAGAATTCAACTCTCAAAGAGAAACTCTCTGCCACTGGATCACATTGCACAGTCACTTATGGTTTGCTGTCAGCCTGTTTTCAACATTGCTACTCATATTTCACCATTTCATGTGTTAGATTCCTTTCCCTGAGGCAATTCACATCTTTCCACCTGACTATGAGGGACTTATTTTTTCAACAAGAAAGAATAGATTAAAAAGTGTTTCTTTCAGTCTAGACCTCTCAGATGAAAGCAACAGCAGTAATTATACATGCTGACTCAAACAACAAGAAATCTGGCAAAACCAACAAGAACTTTGACAAAAAGCCACACCATCCTTAATTTTAGCTGTACAAAATTTTGCAAAGGACTCTGTAGCACAGAGCAAAAACACAAAAAAAACCCATCTCACAGTGCATAATTCAGAGTACCACAACAGAACACAGCCAATACTGACATCCCAGTTTCACAATCCCTCTAAGCAAACCATCCAAAGACATAAAAATCAGGACTTTTTTCCTCCCTTCCTGAACACTAAAGTCCTATCAACCTCTACATACCACCATGCTACAACACCAAAATACAAAATGACCATGCTTCCTTCCTCACAAAGAGACTTTACTTAACACTGTTGGGTTTTGACTAATAATTTTATTCTACAGATTCATTTCCCAAATTATGGTCTCATGCATCTATAGGAAAAGTAAAGAAGTAGTCAATGAAGAAAAAAGAAGGCACTTTAAAACTTATGTTTGGGGAAGAGAGTCTATGTTTGGTGCTACAGAAAACAAGCACTGGGTGATAGACTCAGCAGAGTCTGTCAAGTAATACAGAGCTACAGCATTCATCCTTCATTCCTGCCTGGCAAGTTACCTAATTGTACAAACCCTCTAAAATTGTTTCTAAGAGTTGAAGACCTAGGTGAAAAAGCCCTTCATTTCAAAACAACATACTTATGAAACATCCATCACGGGGACTACCAGAAGGAAACACTTAGGACAAGCAGAGACCACCTATCCATCAATCCTCTAGCAATTACTTTATGAGGAACTTTTCCTGAAAGTCTGCAACTGGATTCCTTTCAAACCACTTTCAATCAGCCACAATGACATCCTTGTTATGCCTTGTTAAGGTTTGACATGTTTCAATGATCTCAGACCTAGGGGGAGGTTAAGAAAGCTGAGGGAGAAGGATGTGCCTTCACAATCACAAACGGCTACAATTTTAGGAAGGCTTTCTACCAAAATTAAATAATTCTGCTCGTAAATATTTTATACAAACTTCCTTAGTATTTCAAGAATGCAAAATGAAGTTCATATACAAAGTGTAGTAAAGGCTGGAACAGGTTACAGTATCCTTGTAACTCAGACATCTAAAAACTGAACCAAGGACTGTCTTGTTTTATTAAAATTAACACTATTTTTAAGTGAGATATATCTATACACTTCCTCATTTTAAATCTTCTCTTATTCCATAAGTAAATATACCTTTACAAAAAATTTAGTTAATCTTTCAAAAGATTTAAACCCATCTGGGAATCAACATGGTGAAACTCATTTCAGTAAACCCTCAAATCTGCACAACACTTGTTACTGATGAAATGAACTGTCTAATGAGAGAATAGCTTATTAATAGTAACGATTCAAATTTCATCTGAGAAGGTTACAGGGAACTCTTTAAACAAAACTGTTCATATGTCCCTACACCAGCCCTTGATGCTAACCATCCTTTGCAATGCTATGCTTTGCCAGTTTATTCTGTGAAGGGTGGAGACATTATTTACCTAATCTGCACCTGCACTGTAGGATTTAGGAGTCATACCATACCAGTTTGGATTCTGAAACCACCATTAGCAGAATACTTGTTAACTGGCAGCTACAGTCAGGTATGTTGCTGGATGCAGTAGAGATAGGTATAGGTTTTACCCTCTTCTGTTAGAATTTATCACATCTCTCCCTCCCCCGAGCAAACAACGCAGCTACACATCTTCATTTCTTAATTCCTCCTGACCCAAAGTTCTCCGCATTAGAAGAAAAAACACTGCAGTTGTTTAACCCAGCCTATTGGACAGAATAGGGTTAAGAAGTGACATGTTATTTAGATATTTGAGCAAAACAGGGAACAAAACAAACAGCTGAAGACAGCAGCTTCTTAAACCATCTAAGCCACAGCCAGAACACTAACCTGACAGGAGCCTAAGATAGGTACCATGTCCAAAGGCATGTTTGCTCCTGTTTTAGCGGCACAAAGAAATAACTTAACATGCTTCGTGGTTTCTTAACACTCATTTCATTAGCTCTTTTAGGGAATGCCACAGGCTTCTGACAGGTAAATCAGGCACCTTAAAAATGCCAGTACCAGACTGAAATATTTCAAGGTTGACTCACAAAGTTTAGTAACAGCAAATATAGATGTTACAGGGTGGAGAGATTTCAGACTTGGAAACACATTTCAAGCAAAATTTGGCATGAATCTACTGTTATAATGAGTACACATTCCTGTCACCAGCAGAACTAATGTGCTCTGATTTCCTAGAGAATTTTGTATTTTGTCTTCTCTTTCCCCTTCTACTACACACTGTTTCCACTGGACAAAGAGGAGATAAAGGATGCAGCTGGCTTGACTTAACAGGCTTCTAATGACCCTTCAAACCTCTAGAATGAGCAAATTTAAAAGTTAGAGGGAAGGACAAAAATGCAATCACATACACATAATTTCCTTCAGAAACAAAACCTAAATAGGCTTTCAAATTTATTTTATACCAACAAGGAATATAATGCCTCAAGGGTATTTAGCTTTTAGCTTTCTGCTGTCTGCTCCCCTGTTTAAAAGATGAACAACATCAGACTTCACCTGATTAGTACTCAGCAAGAGAAATACTGATCAGCTGCATGTGCATTCAGAATGCATTTTATTTTGTTGCTGGGTGCAGGAGGACAGTGAAGGGTCTGGAGGGGAAGCCTTATGAGCAGCAGCTGAGCACAGTGGTTTGTTCAGCCTGGAGGAGACTGAGGGGAGACCTCATTGTGGTCTTCAACATCTTTGTGAGGGAAGTGGAGGGGCAAGTATCAGTCCTTCACTCTTGTGACCAGTGACAGGACTCAAAGAAACAGCATAAAGCTGAGTCAGGGGAGGTTTAGGTTGGATATCAGGAGAAAGGTTTTCACTCAGAGGGTAGGTGGGCACTGGAACAGGCTCCCCAGGGAGGTGGTCACAGCCTGACAGAGTTCAAGGAACATTTGGACAATGCTCTCAGGCACACAGTGTGACTCTTGGGGTGTCCTGGGCAAGGCCCAGAGTTGGACACTCGTGGGTCCCTTCCAACTCAGCATATTCTATGATTCTATAATTTTCAAAGTTTTAGATCATCAGCACAACTTGTTTAAATTGACGTTCTTATACTCATGCACAGAACAAAACAGCAAGAATTTAAATTCCTGTCTGTGTGTTAAAACACACACAAACACATACACTCCTTAAGGGCATAAACAGCAACCAAACATATCTGGAGCCAGACAAGTGATTTCAAGCTGGGGTAGAGGCAACAGGATGGGATGATGATGCAAAGGCAAAAAAGTAAAAGAAAATACAGCGATGAAGGAGCTCTGAGAAATATAAAACAGAGGAGGTCAAATTTCATCCTTTGACTCAGCATTTCTAAATCTAAACTTGAAAATATTAATCAAGAAATTTGATAAAAGCAGAAAGTATCACAACAAAGATGGCTAAAAGAGGTTTTCTTTCAATGCCATGAATACTTTTTAATTACTTCTGTACACATTCTAATTTTAGATTTCATCGTGTAACTAAAAGCCCCTTACAGGATGTAAGTTCTGCCTATCTCCTCTCACAAAAAAGATGCAGGAATACAAGTGCACTTGGTAAAGACAGGTATCTCAACAAGCTCACTGAAGTCACATGGTTAACTTTAACCTTGCCTCTTCAGTACTGCCTATAAAGCATTTCTTGGTGCAATCAGCTGTAATAACAATATCAGAAAAATAAGATGCAACACTGTCTGTGAACAGTTTGATTCAATATAGCCAACTTTAAGCATACTATGACTAAGAAAAAGAAGCCCAAGAAGATGAAATACTGCTCTGTTTTCTGCAGGCTTTGAACAACCACTTCAAAGGGTTTTCTCTTTTTTTTCCCCCATACCTAGGGCTGAACACCTGGGCTTCAGATCATATAAGATGTTAAAACCTAAATATTTTCAGAAAAGAAGTAGCAAACCAGGATTTTTATGAAGAAT
>VZRQ01003713.1:0-24123 GCA_013397975.1 Machaerirhynchus nigripectus
TTCACTCAAATCTTTCCCACATAGGGTTGCAAACCACATGCCAGCCTAAACAGGGAAATAGTATGGAGTGAGTAGGCAAAGACTGAGAAAGGCAGTCATAGATGAAGAATAAGCAGATGTTTTAGTGCCCTTCCTTCCCACTGCCACCAGATGAAGTTACTTAACATTAAAACTGCTGCAGCTTTGTTCTCTGATGGCTCTGTACAACCTCACATCCATCTAGGTGTTATTGCAGACCTAAAATGTGAATTTGGTTTTGCAAAGCTCTCAATTTTTATCCATTGAGATTACCTTAATCATACTTCTGAACACCTAGAGGTCCCAAACCAGATTTTTAGGGTTAATAGGCAGCTCAAGACCTTCTCAGCACACGCGCTGCCAACATTCAGTTGGATCCTGCCTGCCCTGTGCCCATGCATCCCTCTTGGGCAAGGAAATCATCCAGCTAAGAACAAGCTCATGACTATCTCACACCTGAACATGGAGGTGCCTAGTGCCTGATCCTCTGGACTTCTGCAACTTCACCACAGCCCTTGTGGCGCTAAGGCTCAGATCTGCTCAACTTCACAGCACAATTTGAACTATCCCCTTACTTTACATTACAAACAGTCAGGAAAACTGTCTACACTGTGGACTTATGCCAAGTGCTATCTTAACTGCAAATGTAAATTTTACATATATTCCTACTGATTAAAGAATTTATGGTAAAGCTATTTTTTATATTAATGCTCCCGTTCCCAGCAAGGCAGCAATAAAAAAATAGTTGTTTTCTTTTTTTTTTTTTTTTAAACAGGGAATTATTGTGAAGGATTTGGCTTAATTTCAAAGGATGTTTTCAGTCTCTCCTGATTTTTTTCCAATGTACATCTGGTCAAATGAAAAATTGTTTTGATCTTAATGAAACACCACATTACATATGTACTATGCTAGATTATGTGTTGACTTAATCAACATATCAAAACCAAGTCTTGTTTCAGAACAAAGAGTTGGAATGTAAATCATCCTGTTTGCTCCTGTTTAATTTATAAATAATAATACAGAGATATTTTTTCCTCAGAATGTTTCCATTTCAGTGAAAAAGTACATTTCAAATAAAAGAAATCTCACTTTGGGAAATTTCTGTGCATTGATCCACATGGCAAGATTTGCTCAGCCTTCTTTTATACCATGCTCTGGGTCTATAACAGTTTAGTGGTTTAATGGATCAATGATGGTGCATAAGTCAAATATACTCACAAGGAAATTTTGTCTAAGTATCTTAAAGGCTGAGGTTTGGTATTGTCTGGTTTTATTTTGGGCAGGGAGGAGGGAGGCAGGGACGGGTTCATATACAGGATACAAGCCATGCTTTTTTAAAAAAACTCTGACCCAATTTTGTTGCGGTTTGTAGTTTCTGCGGTGGTGTGGCATGCCACAGCCTGCCCAGAGAGCGTTGCTCCGGCCGGCTGTGGCTCCGCAATGAGATGGGTGATAAAGGAGGCGAGAAGGCTCTTCACATGGGGCCGGAGAAGGTCTTTATTCCATGGCCCCCAGGAGCCTAGCGCTGGCCCATGTGCTGGTTCCCAGAGGTCGAGAGCCAGCACATGGCATGGCCAGGCCAGGCAGAGAGGGGCTGGTGCCACAAGGCAGAGAGAGCTTCTGCCCCAGCGCCGAGAGCGCTACCCCAATGCAGAGAGAGGAGCACGCGGCATGGACCCCTTGGTTTATCTGGGGATGAGGGGGGCAGAGAGAGCACATGGACTACATGGGTGGAGTTGGGGTACCCGGAGACCAATAGGGAGAACCGGAGGGAGTGGTCAGGAATAGGGTCAGGGAGAGCCATGTGGACAGGGCAGGCAGTTTAGTAATAACAAGAAATACGACGCCACTACTCCCCCCTTCTTACTAGATGAAGAGGGAGGGGTTTTTTTTGTTGTTGTTTTTTTGTTTTTTTTTCTCAAGGAATATTACAGCTAATTTTACACAACAGAAAAATGGTCAAACACTGCAAAATGATGATTGCGGCTGCATGGTGTTGATGTTGGAGATCAGTATTAGCTGACATCTCACACTGCAGAGATGCTTCTGCTGGGGCTGCTAAGTTGCCGTCTTTCCAGTAGCTGCTCGTCTCACTTTTGGTCCCAGAGCGTGGGACCTGGAGGAGAGGGGGGCTGCGCCTCCGCGCCAGCGTCGTGCCGCCCGGGGAGCCGCGGGGAGCCGCAGCTCCGTGCCGATATCCCCGGGACAGCTCGGCCCCGCGTCTTTCCGCAGGTCGGCCCGGCCCCGCGCGGCCGCGGCTTCCGTAGCGTGGAAGGCGTCGGAGAGGGGCGTCCGCCCTGGGCCTGCCGCTCCGTCCTGCCATATTTCCCTCCCGCCCCCCTCTCCCCGGCCCCGGCACCGTGTAACCTTCCAACACGGTTAAGAAATAACGATTTTTACAGTTACCGTGCTAAAGCTTTTTAACTTTCCCACCCAATTGCCCCAAAAGATCTTGAAAGGCTCACTCCCACATTCTGTGCTGTTTTTCAGCCTGGGGAGAAGCTCACTGTGCACAGCCCTGCCAGTGCAGTCCCTGAAATGAAGGTTTAAGACCACAGAACTAAATTTAACTATAAAGAAGGGATTCCCACATGACCTAAAATTTCCATGTCAAGTTTCAAATTTTTAGTGATGGGAAAGCATGAAGTGGGAGTAACTGACACTATTCCTTTCTATCTGGAATAGCTGCTCCCCAGAACCCACAGTGGGAATGGGGCTGGTTCCTCAGAACCATGCAGTCCTGCATTTGGGTGCCTCTCCAATTAGTGCTGTAATTTACCGTCACTTAATAAAATGGACCAAGTAACTTGCGCCTGTAGGGACGGAAAAATCCCATCCTCCAGCTGGGGTGGGTGTTCTCAGAGTTAGCTCAGCTCTCAAGCAGGTACAAAAGGCACCCACAGCTGAAGCTGGGGAGACAGAAAGGAGACCTTCAGCCCCTGATGAATTACACACCAGCACCAGGCACCAGGAACAGCAGATCAGCTCACACTTTGAAGGATAAATCAAAGCTTTAATCGGGGCTGTCAGTAAAGCAGGTGTTTTGACTGCCTTTATGGTTCATTTTTATGCAAAAAGGGTTGTTGGCAATACAGAAATCATGGGGGATTGAAAATAAATGGCAGTGACAGCACTGATCCCACCAGGCGAGGGGGCCAAAATTGGTCTGTCTTTTCACATTATGAAATATACCTAACGGCAGGCTCTTGAAACCCTGCGTGCACAATGCACAGTCTGTGTGCTGGGGACTTGCCTTCCTCTGTCCTCCTTTCCTCCCCCACTTTTTTTTTTTTATTTGATATGCCAGGGGCCCTTTTCTATTCATTGGTGATGAACTGCCCCAGCAGCCACAGCAGGTTCAGAATGTTAAAGAGCTGCCACTCACCCGAGCCAACAAAAGGATCCTGCTTCAAAGGGCTGAAAGGACACAGTAGACACTACCCACGGCCCTGATTTAGGGTAATGTCTTTTTCATCTTGGTTTTCACCATTCAACGACTTTAACAAATGAAACATCATAAATATGTGTCCATGCAAATTTTCTATCATGGATAGCGGCAAGGGGGCTCACTGTTAGGAGAGAGGTCTACGTAGTAATGCCACAGGGATGCGCCACTCCAGCTCCTCCTCTCTCCTGCCTTGGTTTGTGGGCTGTTGGAGCACCCACCAGTACCCAGACTCCCACCATAAAACTGAAATTTAACTTCATCTAATTTCTAAGTCTCAATATCAATAGCGGGCATAATTTTAAAGTTATTTAAATTAAGTAAAATATTTCAGCCCATGGAAGTTGAAGCATTGTGGCATCCTGTGATACTGAGACGGGGGTGATGAATGTTCTAATACAGCACACTTTTCCAGAAAGAAAAAAATTAGGGCCTTTTTCTTTGGTTCTGCTATAACTCAATACTTTTCACAATCTATTCTGTAACATAATTTGAAATATTACTGCAGGGTATCGCCAGTAAATTTCATTTATCATTTACAAACCATAAAGCAGGCAAGAGAGGAAAAAAAAAGGCAAATGCTTCCCTCCTGTAGTTTCACACAGTTACTCATGCTAGTGCCTCACCACTCACAAAAGACAGTATTTCAGCAGCTTTACTAAAGAATAGATTATTTTATCCTTCCACAGAAATTAAAAAACGTATTTATAAAAGTAAAAGTAACATCTATCCTAGGATGTACATCCTTAGGATATATTGACTGAGCATAACTTTTGAAAAACATTATATTGATTATGTGTAAATTAAGAAATTTGCTACGCTTGATTGCGATCATCCATACTGGTGCTTCTAGCCAGAAAAGTTTACATCTTTGCTTAAATGAAAACATAATGGATGCATCTTATGACTTAGTTGCATAGGAAATGCGATCACCATCCTCATTTTAAAGCTAGGCTGATGCCCTTGGTCCCCACAAATGTTTACGCATCTTTGGGTTTTGACCCTCTAAATTACTCCATGAATTCCAGAGGAATTTTAACTATTCCATAAAACTCACCCTACTTTCATCAAAAAAATAGTATTTGTGGGCTTCTTGCAAGTAATTTAGACTCTGATTTTCCAAACATACGTTATTTTATTCCTATAATAATTTCATCTAAAATAGTAAGATTATTACAGTTATAAAATGCATACTTTCTACTTAAATTACAGGTATTGCACATTAGGACTGACATTCATGTTGCCTTCCTACCAAACTTCATTTCAGTATAATTTCTCATGCCAATGAAGTTATTCCATGCCAATAAAATTCCATCTGTGCTTGCAGTATTGAGCCTTGAAACCCTAATTTTCTCAAATATTTCAGGGCCACAGTTTATGCAAGCTTTGAAAACAAATAGCTTCCAATAATTTGCTTGAAGAAAGATGATACAAGTCACTAATCGAGGCAAATATTTAGATTCTTGGTGATATTAATTGAAAATTCATTAACTTTTCTCTCTGGAAGAGTTGTTATGCTCAATAATATTTTGGATGTTTAGATCATGAGGTGATTGTAGCATTTTGATTAAGAGTCTCTTAGGAGAAGCTCAAGAAAATTTCATAAGAGTTAAAAGTCTAATTCAATTCGCCAAGTCCCTGTTCATGATCACCTGCTTAACACTCTTATGAGTCCACTGGGTGTTAGTCTAAACATAATATAATAAACAGTAATTAATAAGTAATACAACAATATTTATTTGTATTCATCAGCCACAGTATTGCAATGATTTTCCTAATGGGGTGCATTATCAGGATATGGTTTGTAGAGCAACCTATAAGCATCTGCACTGTCCTGAGTAGAGAAGATTTTTTTGGCGTAAGAAAAAAAGTTTAAACCACTAAACCTTTTGAAATGCACTGTTAGCAAATGCCTTAGCTCTGAACACCACTTGTGATAGTAGAATCAAACATTCTCCTTTTAAATTTCAGATCAATTTTGTCTAATTAACCTGCCTTGGATTTCTGCTTTCTGTCAAAATTCCATCTTACTCATGGGTAATTCTGGTATTAATAGATTCTCATCTACCTTGTATCAAAATGGTAAATCTTTCCATCATTTATCTCCAATAAATTCAAATATGACTTAGAATGCAGAGATTAAATCTAACTCATATAAGCTAAAATGCTGAAAATATGGGCACTACCGGGGTTAATTGAAGGTGAATTTATTGCAAAATTGTAAATAAACTGGGGAATATGTCAGTATAAATCTGCATAACTCAGTCTTGAAGACCTTTGTAAATATGCACAGCTTACAACCTTCCTCATTAGCTAGAGCTGTCTTTTGTCCACACCACCCTTGGTCCAAAGATTACCTGTTTCTACCTAGTTCATCCCCAGTAGCATCATGTGGCAAGAGTTTGTTTTTATCATGTGTTTGTATTGCTTATTTCACTGAGGGATTTTAGTTCACAGTGGGACATCTAGACACTGCTGAAACATGAAAATAACAAACAATAGTGCCTTCAAGCTAAAGATTTAGTCCCCAGATATTCTCAGAATCACTAAAAATTGAAAATACTGAACAGCTCATGTGACACCAGATAAACCACCAAAAAAAAAAAAGCCAGTCTGGGGGGGAGGAGGAGGAAGAGGAGAAGGAGGAAGAGGAGGAAGAAGAGGAGGAGGAGGAAGAGGAAGAGTAGTAGGAGAGAGTTCAAGAAACATTTGGAAAACACTCTGGGGCACGTGGTGCAGCTCTTGAGGATGGTGCTGTGCAGGGCCAAGGGTTGGACTCGATGATCCTGATGGGTCCCTTGCAGTTCAGCATATTCTGTGACTCTGTGATAGTGTGTGGTTGTTATTTGGGGTTTTTTAATCTTTTTAAGCCTCATAAACCAATGCAAATGTTCATTGGTTTCTAGAAGGATTGTGAATGCTGGGTTTGATTTAAACACATTTAAGTGGACAGGCAGCCTACTTTTAAGAGGCTCTGCCTCAACTGATATTTAGCACGTAATATAGTTGTCATGACCATGATCATCTCCCTTCTTGTAATGAAAACCAGACCTGATTGCATCTGCGTTCATCTGGTTTTTACTTCATTCTGGAATCAGGAAGCCACATGTATAGGTGTACAAGGCCAGAAGCTCTGGTCTTCATTTTCAGTTTAATATTCATGTTAAGCTTGATGCATTTAGCACAAATTTGTGAAGATCTAGAATGAAAACAGTGATGAGTAGCATGTTCTCCCTTTGGTTTCTCAGAACTCTTGGGGATTTAATTTTCTCTTCCCCAATGGGGCCCTCCCTGGTATCTGCTGAATGGCTGTATATGTTGTAAGGCCAGCTTCTCCTTTCCTGTCTAAAAATAAAGGGAGGATTAGTAACAATAATTTATAAATGGACTAAGAACAAGACTAAGCTTGCAAGGGTATGTAAGACTTATGGAGAACGTCAATAGCTCATTGACACCCTTGGATGGACAGAACTTCATCTCCTCCTCCCATCAGGGAGCCGTGATAGTTTTCTCAAACAGAAGTTAAGAGCAATCATTTCCCGTAATTCAATTAGTAGTGCAAAATGATTTGTACATAAATTTTCTTTCAATTATATTCACACTTCGCTAAAGAATGCTGACTTTCCAATTAAAATAAAAAACATTGAAACAGTGCAAATCAAGTGGTTTTCTTTCAAATGCTATTATGCCTCTCTAAAACCAAATAAAATCATTTCTCTTAAGCAATATACAATTAAGCAGTTGGACTTACTGCCACAAACATGCTGTCATTATGTCAGAAAGCATAGAGACCTTTTTAGAAATATTTGTCTAGCTTGGAAAAAAGCCCTAAGATCTTTGAGTCCAACCATTAATGTGAAAGGTAAGAAGATAACAGACATTCAACACAATAGGTATATTTTTTAAAATATTATATATGGAAGCCTCATTTAGCTTATAATGGAATAGGCCATAGTATAATGTATTTAATTATGGAAAAAAAAGGATTTTATTTGCCAGAAAGAAGGAGGTATTTTTGGGTTTATATTACAAATCATCAAATAAAAATCTTAGGATATTCTGCTTTAACTTCATATTTTGTTTAAAAATATGAAAAAATATGTACATTTATGGGTTTTTTATCAGAAAAATATGTCAATAGTGCAATTTGCTACTTATTAAAAAAATAACGAAAATATAACACAATTCCAACACCTTTTGTAATTTAACGTGTTTTGAAATTGTGAATATTATTTTTTTCACTGGAAAAAGTACTTCTGTATGTCACTGACTTGTTACATACTTGGACGCTTCTGAACATAGACAAACACTAAATGATAAAAAATGTACATGTGGACCACTTATTTCTCTCTCATATTCTATTTTCAGTTCTATCAGAATACATTTTCACTAAGAGAGACTGGTATGTTGTGTGACTGCCTCTGAAAATAAGCATAAAAATTCTATACCATTCATATTTTCCCCAGCTTGTTTGCCAGTTTCTGCTAATATTGCATTTACTTAAAATATTATCCAATTTATATGATAGTTAGTATCAGTCTTTCTAGCAGTATAAGTCTAACACCATTCTTACTAGTCTGATTCATATCTGTGCATTTCTCTGCCATACAGTCCATCTTGTTTTTATTTTGTTTGACCTTTATCTATTTCTGTATAAAAAACCCATTGGCAATCTTTTGGGAGAGAGATGAATAGGCATAACAACCTGTCATGATCTGGTAGTAAATAACCAAAACAAATTTGGTGTCTTAGAGTTGAATATTCACAGAGAGCTTAACTAGATTGAAACCACAATACTTACTTGGTTTAATTTCTAATTTAATAGTTTAAAATTCCAATTCATGTTTTACAGGTTAAAAAAAATTTCTGCCTATTTCCCAAATGATAAAAGAAGATATAAAGTAATATAAAGTGATAGCTGATTAGCATTTATTTAATGGTCTTTCATCACATGAGTGTGAGAGTATTTACACCCATCCCCTATTTTCCCCTATCTTCTCCCAAGCCCTCAGTAGAAGTCCCAAAGAGGTCCCAGGCAGAATCAGAGTAAAAGTAAGAAAGAATAACATACAATATGAATTTTCTTTTTCAGAACACTCTAAACTAATATTAAACAGCTATTTCTTTTAATAACAATTTTACGTAGGTAGATTGAGTAGAGATTTCTTTTGGTGTGGGGTTTCTGTTTTGGGGTGTTTCTTACCCCCATGAGGTCGTAACCAGGTCTGTCCTGGTTTTGGCTGGGATAGTTAACCTTTTTTCTAGTATCTGGTGTAGTGCTGCGTTTAGGATTCAGGATGAGAACAATGCTGGTAACACACTGATGTTTTAGTTGTGGCTGAGCAATGTTTAGTCAAAGCCAAAGACTTTTCAACTCCTCAGCTGGGAGGAGATACAGCCAGAATAGATGACCCAAACTGACCAAAGGGATACAGTTCTTTCTGCTCGTCACTACTCAAGGGAAAGGGTAAGCGTAGCTACTCATCTCCCGAGGTCAAGAAGGTAACCATGAATATCCCCATCAGATGTGAGCAACAAGCTACTTCAGGCACTAGTACAAACCTCCTCCGAGATCACAGGATGGCTTGGCTTGGAAGGGACCTTTAAGATCATCTCATTCCAACTCCCCTCACTTTACGCAGGAAAGCCCTGGTAGGGTATAAAACTCCGAATAATGCACTAAGTTGTCTTTTCATTTAAAAGTACCTGAGATCAAAGGTCAGCCTTCTCCAAAACACAGGAATAATCAGTTCATCAGTTGGACAAGATATTGTAGCAGATACAAATCTGTTCAGTGATTATGACTTCAAAGGATGCAGCCATTTTGACACCACAAAGATCACACCCACGCTTCCTCATAAACTGGTGACTCTCAGATCTCACAGACATCTTATGGTAACAATTAAAAAACATTTGCTGACCGGATTGTTGGAGAAGACTAGAATATTTTTGCCATTGAAAGAAGACTCCAGCACAGTTTGGCTTCCATAACACCCACCACATCACATTTCAAGATGCCAGAGTATTTCTTTAAAAAGAAAATGCCAATCAAAAAATTACTTCCTTGATCTTTAAAGTTGGTAAGTAGTTCATTTCGTACCTTTCACATGCTAGGGTGAATAATTTACATTTTAAAATATTTTTTATGTTTGTTTCTTTGTCCTACTCAAACATGCATACCCCTTGTTATTTAACTGTCTGACTCTGGCTGCTTGGGACTGCATTTTAAATTGTCACATCAGCAACCACCTTCAGCAAACAGAGGGGAAGTGTAATTTCGCTTGCAAAAAATTAAACAAAACAAAAGCCCAGTCAGGTGATTTCAGAGTAATCTGCCAACATATTTAAAAATATGTAATTAAAAAAAATTTACTTGAACAAAATTCAATAGGGAAAAAAAAAAAAGAAAAAAAAACGCTTAGATTCTTTTCTGGCTGCTGTGGTTACAACTGTAGTTGGGTGACTGAAAAAGGCTCACAAAATTACTGTCTTGAATTGGTACATATGTGACCTGGCTGTGGTGGTAGTGGTTACAGGAATTTAACTTCGAAACCATAATTTAAAAAGAGCACAGAGCTGAACAGCAAATAAAGTGGGACAGAGAGAGGCAGATCTCATTTAGTTTAAAACTGTATTATTTTTAGCTGTCAGCTGCTTAAGGTGAGTCAAAGGGACTTTCCCCCTTCTCAGTGAAACTTTCATACCACTTTTACAATATTCTGACTACTAGGTCAGAAGAGCTCAAGTCCCATGGTTGTTTTTTGGGGATTTTTTTGGGTTTTTTGGTTTTTTGTTGGTTTTGGTTTTTTTTAATTTATTTGCAAAATTTTCAAATTGCTGGCAAGTATCCTGTTGGAGGATATTATTCTGGTCATCAGAAATTATCCAGGGCCTCGCAGGCACACCTCCAGCGTGGGAGCAGTACAGCCCAGGGAGGAAGGCAGAAGGGAAGGGTTTGGCGCCTGAGCACAAAGGGAGAACAGCTCTTACAGCAAACCAGATTATCATCGCAGCATTTGCTCACTTCCTATGCCAATAGATTCAATAGAAGCACTCCAAGTCACAAAATAAAGGGGTTTCCCATCTGTGTGAGCACCCCCCAGATTCTCCCTCCCAGTTCCCCGCATTTCAGATGCTGTTAAACTGCCTCTGGCTAGAAGTGACTGGGTGTGGCTCTCTCCAGAGTTTATTCATGTCATTTCCGAATATAGCCAGAGGGGACATGAGAGTGACACTAAATCTATTTTTCACCTCTTTCATTCTCTGCTAGCACTGGGAAATGGCCTGCATGACATAATAAGTATTTTCTGTCTATAATTTCCATCTTGCTATGCTTTGCAGGAACTGGATGAGCTGCTTACGCAGAGCTCCTTGCCAGTTTCTGGACTAAAACCAGTGTTCTGCTCTTTCACTTCTGCTATTTAATTTTTTTTTCTTATTTTTAATGACTCTGTCATTTATTTTACTGCCTTTTGCAGTCTTGGATTTCCTCCACGTTCCTAATTCTTAAAGAACTTTCTTGCAAGTCCTGGAATCCTAATTTAAACTGAAGCATATATTTAAATTTAAACACGCCATTCAGTTCCAAATTGCCTCCAGCTAAACAAACACACACAGAGAACACAAAATTGCCTTTACTCTGAGTAGTACAGGACATACCATACTTCCTAATGTTTCCCCTGCCTCCAAACAAGTTCTTGTAATCCCTGGTTGTTAAGGCTCTTAGCTGTGATCCTGTTCCATGATGCTGGTCCTCTGTTGTTCTCTGCTCTCTAACTGATCGAAATGGTCCAGAGGATTTCTCTTGGACAGCCAGCTGCTGATAGTCCAAGCTTCTCTTTATCATGCTCCACAGCAAGGAACTTACTTGTTTAAAAACAAACTCAGATGTGGAAGCAAGATGAAGATGTGGATTTTCCATTTGTAATGTTTTGGAGATCAGATTTCATGTTCAGGAAACCAGGTACCATTTTCCTTGTTAAAGTTATTCTTGAATTAGACCTAGGACACATCCCCCTCATTGTCTCTCAACCTTTGCTTTTTGTATTCTAGGTGAGAGACAGGACATTTAATCTTTGAGATTTTTGGGTTAGGGAATCACATAGCTTTTTATAAACTGTATCTGATTAGAGAAAAGAGAAAAGGAGGGAACTAAAATCCAGGTATGTGAAGAGTTACATTAAGCATATGCTCGTTGTTCAAAATCATTAAGCACTTTCAATATCCAGCAGAAAAAAAAAATTCTGTCATCAAACCAATCAAGAGAGAGTCTTACAGCACTAAACTCTCATAGATATCAATGTGTGGTTTTCTTTAAGCCACAGCAGACTCTGCCTTATTTCATAAAATACTTTTTTTTAAAAAAGGAGAAATCTGTCCACTCTGGAGTTCAAAGTGCTGGGATGTGATTTGGCAAGCTTTTGCTGGAAAATGCCAGTCCAAAAATATCAAATTACTTCATTAATAACACAAGTTAGAGTGAAAATTTTGTTTTTTCCAAAAAGGTAGATGATTTGCTGCAGTTTCCATTACCAGTGATGCTGCTTAGCCCAAACTGTCTCAAATTTTGTTGTGTCTGTGTACAACAGAGGTTTCCATTAATATGGCAGAATTACTTAATGTCCTAGACAACTCTGTTGAAAGTGCTTCTCACCCTGTTTCAAGTATGGTTTGGAGTAGAAAGTTACCTGTTCATACACAAATGGTTTCTCGTTTTTTGAACTTGCCTATGTCTATATCAGTTCTTACCTGTAAAAACCAGATTACTTCTTAACAATCTCTCTAGAAATATGGGAATTTTTTAAAATTGTTTGTGAAATGAATGATATTACAAATATACTTATTTTCTCTCCAGTTGGGATGTTATTTTCCCACCTGCCACTTGAAGTGATTGAACTATACATACACATGTATATATATACCCTCCTGAAAGGGCAAGAAAGAAATCTGCTGATCTTATAGTGTTGGAGTCATCATAAACAATGAACCCATTGTATTTTCTGATGTAACTGGCTGTAGCTGATTAGAGATATCTCTTAGCAAAACATTTTTTGTCAGGGGCTGATTTTGTTGTACTGTTTTAAATCAGAGTAGCCCACTTCTACATACACTCATATGTTTAAATAACCAGTGTATTCCCTCACTGAATCTCTCAAAGTAAGCACATTGGGAAAAAAAATCCTTTTTGTAAAATGAAGAAGGCATACAGAGTAGCTCACAGTACTGGTGTTCACTTTATGGAAACCACTTTAAACACTTTTGTATTCAGTCATAATCTGTTTGTCCTCCAGCCAATTCAATTTGCCTGGAACATAAGTTCTCCTGATTTTATTTTTGGTATTTAACATACTCTGCATCAATCTCCTTAAAACACCATGAAAACAAACAAAACCCCCCAGTTCCATACCAAGAAAACACATCAAAAATAATTTAGAGAGAACAGGCCTCTTACCTAAACGGATTGAACATAGGTATTTTCTTGAATTTCATGTTGTGTTATAAAATAAATCTGAGTCCTAGCGATACATGTATTCTATGTTATTTGCTCAGTAGATTAAACAACCATAAATATTGAGTGATTCAACCTAGCAGCCAGGGCTGGCTGGAGTGACTTGCATGTTAACTGATCCCTGGAGCTCCAGGACAACCCAGAAAATTGTGCCTAACTAAGCTTGCTAAAATAACCTAATAAATGCCATCTTTCTAAATACTTAAATTACTTATTTCAGTAAGGGCTCACTGAGAGTTTTTGAAAGTGATTAAAACTCCTCATGGGTCACATGGGTAATTTTCTAAAGCTCTGGAGAGAAACACTGGGAGGTGCAAGGAGCCCTTCAGAGAGCCATGACCAGACCACCTTCCCCAAGTAGGCTGGAATAAGACTGGAAAAACAATTATAACTGTGTTGCAACTGGAATCTCTCTTTCTTTAATAAGCTCTTCTAAAGTAAGTATTTTAAAGCATGAGGTAAAACAGAAAGGATAGTTATGTTGCCTTCAATTTCCCTTACATTTACAAATACTTGGAGAAATACTTCTGTCTCCTCTCTATTTCTGCTTTTAGGTATCATTCCTTCAAATGATGCTTCATGGGAAGATACCACTGAACCGTGTCATGCTACTAAACATACAACATTACTCCTAAAAAAAATAGCAGCAATCTATCATATCTTATCTAATTTCACTGGTCTTGTACAATGAGTCTCAGGCTCAAGATTTAACTAAATTGTCCAAAGACATTCTGTCAAACATGCAATGTATAAAAGCAACTCTTCTGTAAATTGTCTGGGAACATACTGCAGAACAACTCTCAAGAGAAAAACTAGAGCTGAAATATTTTCCCATGCACCCTCTAGCCGGGTGACATTCCTCTCTCTTGTTCAAGATTTACCCCCAGCACAACCAAACAGACACTACCCTTTGTACCCGTGTTTGTTTGTACTTCTGTTCCTGTTGATATTTATGAGAGCTGTTTCTGATATCCTTGTAGCATCATCCTAATTTTGGCAGCAGTTTCTGTGTGTTCAGGTTCCAAGAGGAATGGAAAGAACACAAGCTGTCTCCAAATTGAAGGAATCAATTTTCATTTCTGAAGTCAGATGGGCTTTCATTTATTTCCTATTGACTCCATGCAGGGATAATAATAGTGTTGCTTCTTTCAGTGAAAAAGGCCATTATTGAGGACAATGCATTCAGTCAAAAAAGACGCCAGATCTCACCCTTCACTCCCCAATTTACAAGCTGGGCTTTTTCCAGAATTTGTATTCTACCTGGCCAGCTCTGTAAAAGCCCCAAGGTATAAGGAGGATGTGAATATTTTTGGACATCAGTACAACAACCAGAGAGGAAATGAGAGAGTTAGCACAAACCTTCTCCAGCAGCAACTCCCCACAAGCCATCTGCTCCCGTCCCACCAGCCCAAAGCATCACCATATGTTTGGCTGCCACCCATGCAGCCAACAGCCCTTGGCTGGAGGCATCAAATCCATTTGGACTCCTCTTGCTAGTCCCGACGGTCACCCGGCCTTTCCAGGCCTCAGCCAAGCTGTAAACAGACTGTGCTGGCACCACTAGGCTCATTGAATCAGCTCTGCAGTAACAGAATCTACCCCTGTTCTCATCAGCCTCAGACAAACCATACCCAGGAGGCAACAGACCCCAGACAAGGTTTACCAGTCTCAGGTTCCCAACTCCAGCACACCTGGCTCAGAAGATTTAGCCAGAAAACCATGCTCCGTGTCCAGCTAAGTGTCCTCAAACAAGCTCAGTGCCTTCAGTGAGGTACTTAAACCGTGGAGCACAGTTGTCTAGGTCTTATCCCTGCTCTTCCTTTTTCCCAGGAAATCTGGGATAACAAACAGAATAGGAAGTGAAGGAGACTATTTTTTTGATCACTCAGTTTTAAAATAAGTTTTTTAAACAACTACAGTGCCTTTTGTGAGGTTCTTGTAGAGTTTCAGGGAAATGGTGTCTATTCTAATTCTTCTACTGCATGCTAATTAAAGTTGATACTGATGATACATGGTTTGCCATTCTACTGCAGCTTCACTTTCAATGATGCACTACCACTAAAACCTTACTCTTAACACCAGTCTTTGCGAAGTTTTCAGTCATGGCAGTGATACCAAAGATGGGTTGTAAGTAGATGAAATAACCACACTCAAAAACCTACACAATATTTTTACCAAAACATCTACCCTTTAGTCTTTTAATAAAGCAGAGACTTATGAATGTGTTTTCTCTTTCAGTATCTATGGTTCCATCTAAAAACCCCACTATATTTACTTGCAAAACAGTAGCATGGTCCACACACAGATTCTTATATTTGAATTCATATACTTCTGAGAAATTAAGCTATTAAGAACTCCATAGCATGCAGTCCTCCACAAGAACATTATTTTTTTTTCTAATTTTTAATTGAGTAAAGTTTTCATGGATAACAGTGGCTATGCTTGAAATTTCTTTCTAGTTTAATTGCGAAATAATCCTGTTGGCTCTTTGCTGACACATTATATTACATGCTTTCCTTTGTTTAGAACTTGCACTTTAAGACTGCAGTTAATGACATGTGCACACCTTTTCCAGAAAGCAGTTTCACTGTGATATGAAGGAATGAGGTAATTTAATATATGCAAAAGTGCAGAACTACACAAGCTAACAAACTGTCTCTCTGCACCGTTAACTTGAACTGCTGCATATTCTCCGAGAGTGTTTTGTTGTAGACTTTTGTAAACAATGTTGAAGAAATCTGTGTTGAGTAATACAGGGCATCAGAATGTGCTACTGCTGTCCACCCATGCTGGAAGGAAGCCACTGAGTTTTCAGTTGTTTACAGATGTTTTCAATGATAAATCTCTGTTATTTCTCACATGAAGTTACGTAGTACAACATGTCCTGCTCTAAGTGCTATGTGAGTAAGTGAGATGAGAACCAGCAGAGAGACCTGAATTTTGGTTGCCCTTCAACAAACACATCTACATTTGGGATTTTGTATCACAGGTTTTTAGGGTCATACAGCATGATCGCAATAGCATCACTTGCTTCCTTCAACCAGTGCAAACCCCATTCACCTACTGCACAACTGAAACTGTAAATGCCCAAGTTATATCCTCTTTCTGAAAGTATTTAAAAGTTTAAATTGTAGGACTTTCCACAGTCAGATCAGACACAACCACAAAAAAAAAATCCAAACATGAGGATGTATAAGGATTGTAATATCAGTCTCTGATATTTTGAAAAGATTATAAATAAATCATTCCACCACAAACATTTTTTCTAGCCTGCATACAAATCAGCATGTCCTTTCTAGTTAAGTGACCTAATTATTGCTAGAATTTCAGAAAGCCAGATGGGTCAAAACAAGCCCAAGTGGTCTCAAGCCTGCCAATTTACTAAGCTGATATTTCCATTATATTTGAATTTTAAAAAAAGTCCATCATTCTTTGCCAGAGGTGCACTAAGCTGTTGTGGTTGTTTGCCATCATTTTTATACAAGCCAACCAGGTTACCTCTCCATTTGCAAATATTGTGGATAATGGGCATTACTTGAAGCAGCACAGGCCTGATTAACAAGAAAATTCAACTTTTTTTTTAACCTGTTCCTCTCCTTTTCCCCTTGCACAGTACTATATTAATTTGGATATGGATTTTGTCCACACATCTCTCTCACACAGGCAGCACCTTCAGCTCATTAGACCAGAAGACACTTACAATTAGCCTTTTACAGGGCAACAACTTCTTTTACTACCCCATCCAGGATTAGGCAGAAAGAGTCTTTTCCATATAAAATTATTACCAGGCTAAGATGCGTCTCCATTTCACCTACATTTCGTAGCAATGCACCTTTGCACATCACAGACATGTGTTATGTGTAGACAGAGATACCATTTTATTTCAAGATCAGCTGAAAGGATCCGTGAAAAGGAGACACAAACACAATCTCCTCTCATCTAGACTTTGCTTATTTTCCTTGTCATAGCTGTTTTAGCTGTACATAATAGTAACTAGAGAGTCTGAATTCTCCTTCTGAGATCTAAATACAATCATTGCTGAAATTTTATCTTTTAAAAAGGTAAGACAAGTTGTTATAACCACAGCACCATATTTGAGAGACTTTCATTTGCCATACACAGCAAAAAGAACACTTCCTTTGAAGGCATAATTCCTGGTAAGCATACGCCTGGAAAAGCTGGCAGCCCATGGCTTGGACAGGTGCAGTCATTGCTGGGTTAAAAACTGGCTGGACAGCCAGCCCCAGAGAGTGTTGGTGAACAGTGCTGCATCCAGCTGGTGGCCAGGCACTAGTGGTGTCCCCCAGAGATCAGTGCTGGGGCCAGTCCTGTTTAATATCTTCACTGATGATCTGGACAAGAAGATTGAGTCCACCATCAGTAAATTTGCAGATGACACCAAGCTGGGAGCGTGGATCTGTTGGAGGGCTCTGCAGAGGGACCTGGACAGGCTGGATAGATGGGCTGAGTCCAACAACATGAAGTTTAACAAGTCCAAGTGCTGCATCCTGCACTTTGGCCACAACAACCCCCTGCAGCGCAGCAGGCTGGGGACAGAGTGGCTGGACAGCAGCCAGGCAGGAAGGGACCTGGGGGTACTGGTCGGCTGCGAACTGAGCATGAGCCAGCAGTGTGCCCAGATAGCCTAGAAAGCCAATGTCATCCTGGCCTATATCAGGAATAGTGTGGCCAGCAGAACCAGGGAAGTATGGTACTCAGTGCCATGGCGTCGTGGTTTGACACTGGCCCAACCCCAGGAACCCATGAGAGCCACTCACTCACCCTACCCTGCCACAGCTGGGCAGAGGAGGGAAAAGGAAAAAAAATTAACGAACGCTTCATAAGTGAGATAAGGACCGGGAGAAACACTTCAAGGGCAGAATAAGCTTAACTTAAGTTGCAAAGTGAATTTATTGCTCACAGAATCAGAGGAGGATAATGAGAAGTAAAGTAAGCCTTTAGAACTCCTTCTCCCCCCCCACCCAGCCCCTCGCTCCTTCCCACCGACAGCACAGGAAGACAGGGCAGGGGGATTTGGTCAGTTCATCCCTGAGATTTTGTTCCACTGCTCCCAGAGAGGACTCTTCCCCTGTGAGGCCGTGGGGTCCCTCCATGGGGGACAGTTCTCTGTGAGCTTCCCGGCGTGGGTCTCCTCTCAGGAGCAGCAGCCAAACTGCACCTGCTGCAGCGTGAGTCCCTCCCACGGGCACACAGCCCTCCCAAAACTGCTGTGCCGTGGGTCTCTTCCCACGGGCTGCAGTCCTCCAAGGACAGGCTGCTCCAGCCTGGGAGCAGGGCCCTCTCTCTCCACCCGGTCTCCCACTGGATCACAGCCTCCTCCAGGCACCCACCCGCTCTGGCACGGGCACCTCCCCACGGGCTGCGGGTGGATCTCTGCATCCCCTGTGGATCCCCTTGGGCTGCAGGGACACAGCTGCTTCACCATGGTCTGCACCACAGCCTGCAGAGGAATCTCGGCTCCAGCGCCTGGAGCACCTCCTCCCCCTCCTTCTCTACTCACCTTGGTGTACCATGTTGTTTTCCCTCACATGTTCTCACCTCCCCCTCTTCTCTGACTAGAATCCCAAAATCTTGTGACTTTTTTTGGATTTTCTTCTTAAATATGTCATCACAGAGGCGTTACCAGCCTCCCTCACAGCCCCAGTTCTGGCCAGCAGCATGTCCATCTTCGGAGCCAACAGCCATTGGCTCTGCTGGACATGGTGGGAAGTTTTCAGCAGCTTCCTCACAGGAGCCAGCTCTGTGGGCCCCCTGCTACGCAAAACCAGGCCGTGCCAAACCAATACACGTGGTGTAGTTGACAAGGTGGTGTTACGTCATAGGTTGGACTTGATGATCTCAAAGGTGTCTTCCAACCCACTTAATTCTGGGATTCTGTGATCCTGTGGTTTTTCCTTAAATCTGCATGATGACCATAAGACACTCCGTTGCTATGGAGGCGATGAATAGTGCCAAGCAGGTAAAAATGAAATTCAAAATACTATTTTGCACTGATTAATTGTCTTGGGGATGGTTTGTATATCATAGCCACTTGTTGTGCCCGGAATTGTCACTGATGCCGCCACCTCCCCCCATCTCCTCCCACGCCACAGCTCGGGGATACAGTGATGGGTAAAGGGCAGCCCAGGATCCTGCAGGGGGTGGGGAACAGGGGCTGCCCTGACTTCTGCTGGGGTGATTGACATGGTGGCCACGCAGCACAGGGGATGAATCTGACCTGAGATCCTGTTGCCCTGTGGATTTGGGTTTTTTTCTTTTGATTTTTTCTTTAGGCACTGTGACCAGTGCCCTCCGGCTTGCTCCTCTGCTCCTCTGCTGCTTGGGAGCCCGGAGCCAGTGTGTGCCGTGCTGAGACCCGGGAGCCGGAAGCCCTCCCTGCTGAGCCGTTCCCTCTGCGTGGCAGCCCAGCTTCGCGACCATCTGTGGCCAGTGAGCTGTGCAAAGGGGTAATTCCATGCCCAGCCCTCACTATTTTCTGCCACTGCTTCAGGTTTTTTGCTACATTTTCACCTGACACCCTGCGTCCGCCCGGATCTCGCTGCTCCTGCCACTGCTTCGGGGTTAGTGCTACACTTTGACTCGCCCCCCCTGGGGGTCTGCTAACCTCTGCTGTTCCAGCCTGCTGCTCCGAGGCTACTGCTACAGTCCAGCTCACCACCTGGAGTGGCACTGAGACAGGCTGCTCCCCACGAGTTTTGGAAAGGGAGCCTCCTGCTCTCTTTCCCGTGGCCTGAGCCGCCATTGCCGTGTGGAGAGGTGGCTGAGCTCGCGCCACAGCGCCCCCTGCCGGCGCGGGGGAATCATCGCCCCCGCCCTGCCCGGCCGGGAGCCACCAGCGCCCCCTGCCGGCTGTGAGCGTAACTGCACCGCAGGGGAAAGGGCCTGAGGCTGAGAGAGGCCGGCACGGGGTGTCTGCGTCTGCTTCTTGCTGCTCCTGCTGCTGTTTGCTTGTCTTGTTATACATACTCTAATGAAGAACTGTTATTCCTTTTTCCATATATTCATCTGAAAGCTCTCTAACTTCAAAGTTATAATAATTTGGAGGGTAGGGGGTCCTATTTTCCATTCCAGGAAGGTTCCCATCTTCCTGGACAGACACCTGTCTCTTAAACCAGGACAATAATTTAGTACGAAAGAAATAGTCAAGGTTTCCACTGTCCATATTTGCTGTAAAAACTGTGGACTCGACATGCTGAGAGCTCTCCTAGACCACAGGAGACAGCACTGGCTTCCCAGTCCCTTTGCCCACCATTGGTTTTTTTGCCCAAGTCATGCGATGAAACTGGATGCCTGGTGAAGCTTTAAATGCTTCCTGTGAGCCATAAAACTGCACGGTGATTTCTCACTGTATTTCCCACACTGAGCCTTGGGCAAGTGGTTGGAGAATGTGTTCACTGGTCAGATTTCATCTTCAATTATTACCCAGTTTTTCCAGGGTCTCCCCTGAGTTTTAATTAAACAAAGTATTATTTACCAACTCTGCTGTAAATAGTTTTTACAGTATGGTTTAAACTGTTTCTGTGTATTTCTTTAGAGAGGCTTTCTTCAGTATGTTGTAGTGTGCAAGACCATGGTAGTTGGGTCAATAAACCTAGGGACAAAGAAAGTCTCCTGGTGGGACAGCCCCAAGGCCAGGAGACCTCTTTAGATTAGGGTGGTCTCCCAAGGTTCATTGTTTTTATTATTCTAATACATGTATTTGCTGTATTTTGGATTGGCCCTTCAGCCTCCTCCCCTTTACCCCTTTTTTAACCACCACCTGGAAAGTTCTTTTGTCCGGTTCCCCCATTGGTCTCTATCCCTCTCCTCCTCCCCTCTTGTTACCCTGTTGTACCCTTACCCCGCCTTCCTGCCCTCAGACCATTGGATCTGATGCTCTGCCCACCCTCCTTCCCTCCTATGTAAGCTTGTACCCTGGCACTCCATCTTGTCTTCTGTCCCGGGATTCCTTCGTGTCTGGACCCTCAATAAATCCTGTTGCTGAAACTCCACACAGAAGACCCTTCCTGCCTCTTTGCTGCCGATTGCCGCCTCCTGTGTGTGTGCACCCCACTGTCGGGAGTGTGTGTGTGCCTGCACCTTCTCTGGCCCCCAGCGCCAGAGCGGCTCCCTCCCGCAGGGGGCACTTCTTGGAAGGCGGGGGCACTTCACCACCGCCCCGTGCCACAGCATCAGTAGGAGGTTACTTGATCCCAGCAGGGTTGTTAATTATGAATATTTTTTATTGATTGAAGTTACGATATTATCACTCCCTTTTTTATTATTATTATTTCTATAAACTGTATTGCAGAAAATGTTGCAGGCCAGGTTTGGTGTGCAGGCAGAGTTTGACCCTGGTATACAGAAGGGAGAGAAACTGTGCCTGAAAATGTAACAGCCTGCATTATTGAAAGAAAATACATGTATACCATCGTCTCCTAGATCAGATGCTAGTGCTAAAAATGGAGGATTCCAAGTCTTCTAATCTTGGGAAACTGAAATCTTCTGCAGGTTGCAGAGAAAGAAATTAAACTTCTTGGCATTTTCTATGAATTTCAATATTGCATTAAAAAAGGTAAGGCAACTGTAAGCGTTAAATATTTTGTGGTGGCTTTTGTTTGATTTCTATTGTTGTTTTTAGACATAGCAACTATAAACACAACCAGGATAAAGAATGCAGCAAGACATTATTGACAGCCACATCCTCTCAATCTGTTTATCCTAATGGGCACTTAATAGCAAAGTGTGATGCAGCAGTGACAGAAATGCTTAAACTTAAATACTTAAATGCTTAAACCTAAAGAACTTAAATAAGTGGTCAAACAACTCTGATTGTTATTTCAGTACATTTTTAATGTAACCATTTCAGAAGTGAATATAAAAAACTTACATGGAGCCTGGAGAAAAGTAGTTGCTAAGCATCCAGTAATAAACTTTGGATTTGCTCAAAAGTCTCAGTATTTCCATATATAGAAGGAATGCCAGAACCACTAGCACATGGAATTGTTTGGGTTTGAAAGAACCTTAAAGATCATCTGTTCCAATCCCTTGTCATGGTCAAGGACACCTTCCACTAGACCACTCAGCTCAAATCCCAACCCAACCTGGCCTTGAATACTTACAGGGATAATCAGTTTTTTGGTAATTACCATTTACCAATTTTCACAACCTTTTCTGTCACTATACCACCAGGAAGGATAAAACTAGTAAGCATTTAGAGAAGTATTTAGGATCTTGTGTTCTGGACAGGACAATCATGCACCATAATTTGGTGCTTAAACCACGTCAGCCACCCCTAACTCTCTATTAGTTGTCAAAATGCAGCAAATCCAGATTTATTATATATTTTGTTTAATCTACATACTATCAGTTTGCCCAGTTCTTTACACAGAAGAGATCTGGTGCTAGAGTTTTTATATATGTGCACATAACACTTATATAAATATTATATAATTCCTCTTATTTATAAAGGAAGCCTGAGAAAAAGAGGAACTCTAATCCAAGCAGGATTAAGATAGATTTTTCTTTCATTTACTGCTATCTACAAATCTTTTAATAAGCTTCCTATCAATAATAAATACAACTCAAACTCTGATGCATTTCAGATACAATCTAAGTAAACATTCTTGCTCCTGAAGACTGGTCTAATTCCTGGTCTCTTTACATGATAAGATTCTTGCAGCAATGCCCATACCAAATAGTATTACTGTGTGTAGGTACAGAAATCCCCTCTAGGAGAACTTTACGTGTTTTATGATATTTAGATGCCTAGTGCTATCAGAGAAGTACACTGCAATCTACTTTTTCTAGAAAGTCTCCACTGCAAACAATGGCACTTTAAATCATTGAGTCTATACATGTGATATAGGCCAGTGGGCATAAGCTGATTTAAGGGTTTTAAATTTAAAACAGGTTGGTAATCCCTAGTGGATGATATGACTGTGAAAATGAAGCTTATCAGGCTGCTCTACAAGCTTGTAGACAGAGCAAAGCAGTCTGAGCCTAAATGTCTAATATTTCCTCCTCTAGAAATGAGGAGAAACAGCTATCTGCATTTATTTATGGAGGAATATACACCACTTGGAGGGGAGTTTCACATTCTGCTGCCAATTTTTTAACAGTAATGTTTTATCCTTGTCAACAGAAAAATAATCTACAATTTTAATAAATATTTTCGAAGTACCACCTTGTACATTTTTAGCATAACAACCAGGCCCCCTGTACACCTCACACATTCCGTGTGCCCAGGCTGGAATCAAATAACCAGGCAGGCAGAAGTTTTGTCTTCAGAATTGCTTTCCTGACCCTCCCACTTCTTTTGATTGTGAAAAGTCAGCAGTGGGAAGGTCTAGCCATACAAGTCAGCCATTTCCATGCTGTAAAGGCACCCAAGAAAAGGCATTGCGTGTAGAGGAATTCAGGAATCCAGTGGAGCTTACAATTACATTGTAATTACAGTTACAGATAAAAAAGTTAGGGCAAGAGAGGATTTGAGGGATGTGCTAACTAGGTCCAGCTGAAGAGGTAGAAACTGGGAAATTCAGCCATGGGCAAGGTTATTGGGATACGATACTCTGTAAACATATCTATGGGCTGTGCAGGATTTGCGGGAGCCAGTGAATATCCTACAGGGAATGAGTCCCCTAAAGGACAGGCCCCGAGAGATCTCCCCAGGTTAGGGTGGGGCCTCCCACGATGCTTTGTTCTACCATGCCACTGTACCCCAGTTCTGTTTCCCTGACCAGCCCGATGATTTCCCTGCCCCTTTTCCCCACATGTAGCGGGTTGGATTTTATTTTTACTTTTTGCGAGATAAGAATTAGGAGGAATGCAAAGCAGGCTCCAAACTTAAAGAATAGGAAGAAGTTTATTAACATAACTAAAGGAAAAGGATTAATAAGAGTTAAAATACACCTTCAGAACACTTCTCTTCCCCCCCATCCTCCCTCCTCTTTTCCAATTACAACATAAGGGCACAAGCTTGAGATTATTTCAGTCAGTTTATCCACTCTGTAATAGTCTTTCATCATTTCACTTAGGGAGAGGAGTCTCTTTTGTCCATGCTATGGGGCTTCTCCACAAGAAGGAGTCTTCTTGTGGCTTCCACGTCACAGCACAACAGCCGCCTGGGGTGGTTTTCTGCTGGCATGTG